>CM029564.1:8077827-8093282 GCA_017309665.1 Coelopa frigida | reverse complement strand
AACAATGGTCCGAAATCAACAAAGATCACGGACCATCATCAATCGAGACGACAAACAAAAAATAACAAAATGCAAAATTGGAGCTTTTCTCGAGATGGGCCATTTATTGTTTGTTGTTTCTGTTTGTGTCTTCGTCTGCTCGCAATCAAAAGCTCGATTGTCCATCGATTAATCTCCCTGGCCTCGTCATCTTCGGTCCCACTGTGCGGTGCAGGGTTACAGCCTCTGTCGTAGCAGTAAATTAAAAGATTTATGCGATGCATCCATCTCGGGCTCGTTTGCATCTCTATGCCTGGGAGGTTGTCTATGCATTTGTCCATCTGTCCGTCCGTCTGGCTGTCGTTGTTGGAGTCGCTGCACCTGGAACGTGGCGGGGCGTCTTCGGTGGACGACGTTGGTCCACTTGCAGCCCGAGATCGCCCCGATCCGCGGATTAACATATCTGTCCATTTCAAGTGGATGATGATCACGAAGGCGCTGTTGAAGAAGTATAAGATTATTTATTGAATTCCTGAGCTTCGCCCTGGTATTCCTAAGTTTGACCCGAAGTCAAAATTAATGCAACGTCGCCTCCTAATTCCCTAATCTAATTATACAGGGTTTCTTTCTCCCTCTCTTGGTCAACACACACATATATTTAATTAATATCTCTGAATCTAGACACTAGAAATTTTAATGCAAATGTTTTCAATCTCCACATGAACTTGTCATGTCTCAGCTACCAAACGTGTCTCGAGGCATCCGAGTGGATTTTCTTTGGCCCGAGAAAGTGGTTCGAAATTTGAGATTTTCCATAATTTCCAATTTCTAATTGGCTTATATCGAAATCTCCTGATTAATGCGTTCGAATATCTCAACAAGACTTTCATCCACATCCATTCATGCCACATTCACTCATGCATCAAGCTATCGATATAATTTGAACCACTTTCGAGCACTCCTTGTGTTCTTCTCCAGTCGTTTCTCCTCGCCACTCAGCAGAACGGATTTCCGCCAATTTACAATTTATTTACAATGATAACAACAACGAGACATGGACCAAACCCGCTTTTATTAGCCGCAAGTTTTACGATCGCCTTCGCGGACTTTCGTCGCTTTTCTCACAGCCTCGCTCGAACATTGTCCCAAACTCCATCCGGCGAGTTCTCGGCTACCGAGAAGCCATAAGCGAGAGCACAAAACAGTTAAACGGAAATCGAATCGGGACAAAATGGCCAAAAAGGCGATCGGGGGAAGTCGGGGCCGAAGCCAAAGTGCTGTGCTCTTTACTAAATGTCATCATCATTGTCGTCGCTTCGTCGTTGGTGACATGGTTTTGGATTTTGTTGCTGTGGGTCGTCGCATTTACACGATATCGTGAGCATTAAAGGTGACACGATTGACAACGATTGCTGTCGGTGCTGCTGCCTCTTCTTCCCTCCCCTTCCACTCACACAATCCTTCCTCCTCCTCCTAGCGAACCTACCGAATCGTTATAAAAGACCTTTGTTGTTGCCGTTCTTTAGTGAGCCAAAGAAAGAAGAGATCGAATTTGAAACTAAACACCAACAGCAACAATAGTTGAAGGCAACAAGCAATAAGCGAAAACAAAAGCAGCAACAACAATAGTTGCCATTCAAATCATCGACGAAAGAATTTCCGTTAACGACATTTGCATTCGAAAGCAAGCTTTTGAGCCGGGGGTTCCCCGCACCCCCCACCAATGCATGGGGGGAAAGAAAGTCGTTCCTGGTCTCTTCCTCTCGCTTATTCTTTCTTCTTTTTTCTCTCTTGCTTTTTTATCTCTTGTTTTTTTCTCTCTGCTTTCTTCTCTCCCTGCCATAATTTGATGATTGACCGAACGTCTCAATTAGTTTGAGTCATTTCAATGGCCCACATCGGAACTAGAAAGAGCGGCAGGGAGAAGGAAGTGAAGGGTGCCTTTTAAAATCCCGGAAACATCTTCAGTCTCAGGGGAAGATGTATGCTTCAGCTTCCGATAATTACTGTGTATAACCACACAACATACATTTACATTTGTTTCAAATTTCCCTAAGAAGCGTTCACTAATCGTGTATTTTGTTATTTTCATCTCTTTCCAGCAAATGCAATTTTGAATTGGTGAGTCGAACATTTGTGCCAGAGACTTTTTGGATGAATTGAGAACCCCTGAAATGACAGAGAACCCATGGTATGATACAAGTATTTAGTGGTAAATTTATACGATTCTGGTTTCGGGAAGACAGAGAAAAATTCTCTTCTTCTTGAGCGAGACCACTAAGCGATAGAAAAAAAACCTTTCTATCGAATCGCATCGATCGAATTTAATTGGAAGATGATCCAAATGAGGAGATCGGCAAATAATTAAGTTACCGCAATAATTTGCGGCTTCGAGTGGACGACAGAAAGAAAGCACCGGATGATCCGTCGATCGCTGATGAAGATGGAAACATTGTAGGAAAAGTAAACGTCGCCATAATTAATGAAAACCAACTTTTAGTTTCGTTGAAACAATCGCAGAGCCACAACAACCTCAACTACAACAACAACAACAATAACAAGAATAACAACAACAGCAGCAACACACAAATTCAACAACCTAAAAAATTAATAAAAATGTGAAAAGAGAGAAAAAAAAAAGAGTCCAACGCGCTGTGACGACTTTCTTCGCGATGTCAATGTGTTGTCGTTGTTGGTGACGTTGACGTCGCCGTCACCGTCTCTGCCGACGTCGCAGTCGCATTTGAAAGTGATTTCTTTCGATTTTTTTCCTGCATTTCCACGACTGTGTTTCCGTTGCTCCTATTGTTGTTGTTATTGTTATTGTCGCATGAGACTAATGTGGGCTTTGTTGTTGTTATTGTTGTTGTCTCTGGACTGTCCACTAGGGTTACCGCCGTAGCAAAAGCACGAAAGGCCGCAGCTGCCAGTTGGCAACACTTTTCTTTCTGCCGCAAGTTTAACCAGTTTTTTCTTCTGATTATGCTGTTTTTTTTTCTCGTTGTTGTTGGTGTCGTTGATTTTTTTATTTTTATATTTTTGTTGTTTATTTTCATTTTTGGGCGCAATTGAAGCCAACAAAAAAAACAACAAAGGCAATCACAACTACACGAAGGCACCGAAAAATTGAAAGTGAACCTGTTCGAAATCGCAAGTCGAAATTCTTGGACATAAAAAGGCAACAACAATAACACGATTACTCACAAAACAACAAGCAACAACAACAACAATAATAATAATAACAACAACAAAGTAATAATAACAACAGCAAAAATAACATCAACAAGAGTCCGCTATGAAACCGAAGGTTTAAAAAAACCAGAGAAAAATAATGGAACAATTTTTAAAGAAAAAACTACAACAACAACGGTAACAGTCGCATTAACGGGGGCACCAATAATAACAGCAACAACAACAACAACAACGTCGTCTCAAGTGCGCCGCGAGTCTCGTTTTCACGGCTTACAAATTGCGGCAAAGAACAGTTCGCAAGGCGACGACGACGACGGCAAATTTAATTAATGATTTCTTTTAATTTTCACGGAGCCCGAGACTCGTTTCGTTTCCTCGTTGCTGTTGTTGGGGCCGACTTTGTTGTTGTTACACCGTTGTTGGTGTTTATTTAGCTCGGAAAAGGCTGCAGTTGTCCGATTGTTCGAACGGAACTCGCTTCGACTGGAGCACCTTGAGAACGACCGCCTCCCCCTCCACCTCTCGAAGGGAATGTGGGCCCTGAAGAAAGACAGAGAGACAGGAGACAAAGAGAGACAGAAGACAAAGAGAGACAGAAGACAAAAATATCTCGTTCGATTTATTTCTTCACTGAACCGCGATTTGTAAATTGTCCATTGTGAAAAATGTAATCACATAAGAAATTAAGTGAATATCTGATTTCGGCGAATTATGTCCGGTGGACAATCGACGAATCAGACGGAAGTCCAGCGAAGGACGGATAAACAGAGTGATCGGATAGAAGGAGTAGACGAATAGTCATTCGCCATTCTATCCAACGGCCTCCAGTAAGCATTTCAAGTGAGAGCGAGCGCGAGACGAAGCACGATCGAAGCATGCGATAATTCGCAACATTTCCATAAACTTTCAACTCCGGCAACACTGGCGGTGATCGCAGCACCGGCGGCCAGGTGCGTCGTCGCCTCCTTTACCGTTACGATACGTTACGTCGTGCAACTGCCGCCCTCCGGTGGCCCCGGCTCGCCACGCGCCAACCTGTCGAACCACTCACGTCGACCTGGCCGCAGTGCCCGGGCAGGTTTCCTTCTGGAGCCAGCGTTTCCTACAAATCCACCCTCCATCCCTCCCTCGACGACTGATTGTTTTCGCTCGCTCGGGCCTCGTTTGTTTGTCTGCGCTGGTCGGGCCGAAGGGACACGGGTGGGGGCGGGTCTGGTCTCCACACTGCGGCCCACACGCGACAGGTTTTCGCACGGTCGTCGGCCGAACACTGGGCCGAAGCAGGACGGAGGAGAAGTTTATGGTATTGGACAAAACCGCGTTGAGAGAGGGGCCAAAAAGGCATTTGGTGGTTGTGCCTACGATTTAACGTTAGCCTAAGCTTCGACGTTAACCTAAGCGCCGAAGTTCACCTAAGCCTAAACGTTAACCTAAGTTTCAACGTTGACAAGCAACAGCCGAAAACACCCTGTTTGCTTTAGCAACACCCTGTCTCGTCTATTGCAGAACGAACCCTACCCTCGCCCCGTGCCATACACGCTCTTATCCAAGCCAAACATCGCTGAGTTTACGTGTACCATTCACGATGCGATGCCAGAGACGCCTCCGTGGCCCATGTTGATGATGTCGATGATGTTAGCGATGTCCGTGATGTTGGCGATTTCGTTGATGTTGGCGATGTCCGAGATGTTGCCGACGTCGAAGTGGTCGCCGATTCCGCAACTGATGAGGAATGCATTCCGGAGACTTCGCACTATCGCTTCCTCGTTGCAGAGAACCCATTATTTCCAGGTTTTATTGCGCCGAGTTCTCTAATGGAATGCGTGGCCACTTGATGTGCATTCGGAGGATGCAATCATAATCCAGTCGTGTGTCGTTCACTCGCTTCGTCCTCCAGCACTGGACGAAGCCCATTCAGTGGTCAATCGGCATCATTCAATGCCAAGAATTTCCGTTTGAACTGACGCAGCGACGTCTGACGCTGACGTCGACGATCGTGTGGCGATCCATGAAACATGGACAGCAAAATCGTCCTCGGCCATTTGATCTTCCGTTATAAAACGAGGAGCCATTCATCGATATCATCGATATTTATTGACCATGATGAACATTTATCGCCTTTTAGATGTTCAGCCATGATTTCTTGGACTTCTGTGTACGGTTCCTTCAATCATCCCTTCCTCTGATACCTCTAATAGATGAATCTTGTTCCATCCCTTCCCTTTTACCATCGACAATTTGACAATTGACTCCCATCAACAACTGACCACGTCGACCATGGGCCCATCGATTAATTGTGTTCCGTCATCCTCAGCAATGCTCGACCTTTCTCGATGTCGTTCACCCAACCGTTCTACAGTGGGCCGCAGGTGGACCGACCGATTAATCGACTCATGAATTTCACAAAATATAACAAACAACTAAATTAACCTGTCCTCAGCCACCGATCTGATCGAGTACCATAACTTGTGTGAAATTTTCAATCGATGTTGGAATTGAAAAATGTGAGTGAGACGTCGGAACAACCAGAGAGATAAACGCGAGTACACTTTGAAGACGTCGAGGAGGGATTCCGAGTGCTCCACAACGTGTTCAAGGAGCCCCACGAGACGCGGGCGCCTCCAGACGTTTGCCGTCGTAAAAGAGAAGGCAATTAATTTTCATTTAATTCACCGGCCGATTTGTCCTCGTTGTTGTTGAGAGTTTCCAGACATCATGGTCTATGAGATATCGCTTTGTTTTTGTCGATGGTCTGGTCTGGTTGTTGTTGCTGTTTGGCGCTCCCGTTGTTGTTGATGATGGCGTTGCCAAGTGTCGCCGATCGCGCTTCGAATTTCGGCGAAAGGCGTTTCGCTAGTCCCAACATCGGCTGCAGGTTGTTGGCCGATCGTCTTTGGAGCTGTTGTGATTCCACAACAACAAAAACAACAACAACACCGTTAACATCCAGTTGCCAAATCACTTTCTAATCGCTTTTCGCGACGACGCGATTCAATTTCGAGGCGATTCCATACATTTTCGCGCATTTCCAGTCCTCGAGAAATCCCAGCAGTGGACGCGTGGACCGGGGGGAATCGTAGCGGGGTGGCAACGCTTCTGCCGGGGATTGAACGACGCAATTTGCATGAATTATGGGTGAAATCGGAGGCAGTCGCAACGGTTGGGGGAGTTCGACGTGCTGGGCTCAGTTCCAGGATTGAAGGTCGCAATGCAGCAAGGCCAAAACTAAATTGGCCAAATGATCATTTTCAACAAAACAAAAATATTATCGAAAATAACAAATTTAAAATTTGTTTTCATAAAATACGGTTTTAGTTTTACGAAGCAATTTTTCTATGCAAAAAATAAAAAATCAAAAAGTTGAAAAAAAACATTTAAAAATAATATTCAGCAAAACAATATTTCAATAAAAATATAATCGAAAACTTAAAAACCGATAAATATTTTTGAGTTAATGCATTGAATTATTCGAAATTCATAAATTTCTTCAAATTCCTCGTCGCTTTTTTACCCTTTCGCTTTCTAATGAGTGAATGAAGAAGCGATATCGGAAGACGGAAACAAAACAAGGGCGATGTGCGATCATTTCCGCAAAATTCGGAGGCAGCAACAATATATGTACAACAGCAACAATATGGCTAAAAGAGTTATTAAAGCCAGACGCTCAAATGGCTAGCAGTTAAAACGGTAATTAACCGAAAATATAACGGCTCCACATGAGGCCAAAGTGGAGCATGGCGAAGCTCTGTGCGGTGTCATCGCTTTTGATTTAGAGAGTTGTTGTTGTTGTTTTGGTTTTTTTATTGTTGTAATTTTTGTTTTTCTTTGATGTTCATATGCGAAATACAACCAGCAATAATTTTAGGTCAGAAGAGGCCAACGACTCAGAATACCAGCTGCTTGTCTGTCGCAGTGCAAAGAAGCATCTGTCTGTCCGTCGCCTGATTATCTTGATGCCTGTCTGTCTGTCCTTCTGCCTGCCCTTCCATCGACAGACTCTCTGTCCACTTCCACATTCTCCTCGACACCACCATCGATCATTGCGAATGTCGGAAAGTGAGAAGCAAAAGTTGAAACTTGTCAAAGCCTAAACCAAAACATGGTAAAAACAAAAAAGTAAAACGGAAAAATTAAACATAAAAAGTAAAAATTCAGCAAATTACCTTGGCATTGAAACCGAAACTGATGCCAAACGAAGCCGGACACGAGAGTCCGAAGCCAAAATGACCATAAAACACATGAAAGCAGCAACAATAAGGTGTATTAAAAAAGCAGAACTATGGACAAAAAACCAAAACAACAACCAAAAATATGAGCAACAATCAGAAGCTGAAAAAACAGCTCATCGCAAGCTAGCCATGAGCGGTGAAATCATCGACATTTGGTATTTAAAAATGATTTATTGAGAAATAATAAAACGAAATAAAATGCAATTTGATTTGAAAAATGGAAATTAAATTGAAATTTTATCCAAAATAAAATTTAAAACATAGAATTAACAGATGAGAAGAGCAGTAATAATTAAGTAAAGATTATTAATACAAAAACAATGAAAACATCTCCGGAGACAAAATATCCCCATGATTCACTGTGGCGCTCATGAGAACCCGGCAGCACTCCACACGAAGAAAAGTGAAAATTCCTCTAATTCAAATTTTTCTTTTGAGGTTTCATTAACGATCATTTTCGAAAGCAACCATATTTTTATCTTTGAGTTTTATTGCTTTGTGTTCTCAAGAAAACGATTAAAATTTAAGAAAATATTGTTAGAGACGGAGGATAGGAAAGATTAATTTTTCTCAAAACAATAGACAAGCTAAATTTCCATAGATCTTTCGATTCATATTGTCTTCAATAATGAACGGGTTTGTTTTTGATTCTATTATATTGCCGTCGATGGAGCTGTTGTTGCTCTTGCGTAACCGACCAATCAACCCGACAACGGCGTGTCCAACCTTCGGCTCGACACCAGCCCTCCCATCGCCCCCCGACCCCTCGATGCGTGCCACACCCTGTGGAGCGACGCGAGGCCCACGATCGGGCGTTTGATTGACGCCTAACGTTGAATAACTTCCAAACAATCGGCAACAAAAACGACGATGCTAAAACAAAACCTGAAGCCCAATGAATCACAAAGCGACCCATCGATTTGCGTTTGCGCCGCGCTCCAACGATCTGCGAGGGTCCATTGTTGGCAGAAACAATTTCATTTCAGACAATTTGTTTCAAAAATAATAATACCCGACCCCATTAAAAATATTCGTGAAAAACCCGATTGAACCAGCAAAACACAAACTCATACGGTAATGATAAAAAATATATGTGAATAATATATTTTTTATAATAAAAGCTGCATTGAAACCAGCGACGACCGCCAAAAGGAACGCTTGGCGAGTGGATGAAATTGTTGGAACGACGTGGAACAACTTTAAGGTACAAAGACGACGTCATCAACGGCGGAAACAACAACAGCAACAACAGCGTTTACAACGAAGACAGCCATAACAAAAACCCCATTAAAAGGCTGTAAACGAAAAACGATGAAATGCATCGGGGACTCGAATCGAATCGAGTCAAGTGCAGCGGCTGGTCCGACTCGGCCCATCTCGTTTTGTTGGGTTTCTTTTTTGTAGTACTTATTGTTGTTGCCTTTAATGGTGTTGTTGTTGTCTTTAATGGTGTTGTTGTTGTCTTTAATAGTGTTGTTGTTGTTGTTGTTGGCATTGTTTCCGTTGACCGAATGAGCTTGTTTCACCGATCGTGTCGCGCCCGGAATGCGACCTTGATGAGGTTTTTGTAAGAGGTCGGCACCTCGGAGGTCTCATCTCCTACTTGTTGTTGTTGTTGTTGTTGTTCACATTGTCGTCGTTGTCGTTGCTATTGTTGTTGTCGCTGTTGATGTTGTTGTCGTCTGTCGTCCATCGTCCAGCAGTCAATTAATGTTATTGTAATGTAGTTGTTTTCATTGAAGACATTGTAGTAAATGGTGTTGTTCTTCCTCTCCATCGCCATCTCCCTCTTTCGCCCTACTCCGTCCTTCGGCTGACCCGCTTTTCTTCTGCTTCTTTTTCTTCTTCGCACATTGCGAATCATCAAGACAAGAACAACAACAATGAAAGGCATGTCGTCAACAACAATGTTTGATGTGGCTTTTGAAAATCTTGAAATTTTTGATTTCAGTCATCGAAGAACTTGAAATTCGTCACAAGGTTCTCGTGGTAGACGGGTTTGCAAGTTGTTGTTGGGTTATTGGTGTGTTGTTGTTGTTGTTGATGATGGTGATCGTGGTTATGATATTATTGTATTTGCTAGCAGACAGACACTCCTTTCTGTTGTTGTTGTATTTGTTGTGGATGATGATGTTCACATTAAAGATAATTTGCATTTTGACATTTGATTTCATTCGAGACTTATAATTATTGTTGTTGTTTTTGGATTCACCTCTCAAATACCTCACAATCACAACAAAAGCCAAAAATATAAAAATAAGTGAACAAACGAAGAAGAAGAAGAATACCAATCGAACAAAATTATTCCACCTTTCGTGATTCAATATTTCTTTTGGCTATTGTGGTTCTTTTATATAAAGTTTGTTGTTGTGTGATGTTGTTGTTATATTGTTATTGTATTAATTTCTAGCAGATTTATCCACTGTCTTGACTTGGACAGAGGCATCAGCAACTGAAAGATTTGTTCAATTGTTTTTATACTCGCGGTACCATCATGTATATTTTATGTTTTTTATGAACGTTTTCTATTTTAAATTATCTAATCATATTCTTGTGGTTTCTTCCAAACTTCCCCAGAATTCGCATAATTTTTGCATATCTTTGTTATTGTCTTTTCTCTCTCTCTATCTCTCTCTCTCTCTCTCTCGGCTGTCCCCCAATTCATCAAATTAATTGGAATATAATTTTTGGAATTTTTAATCGTTACTTTGTTCCTCGGCGATTTCCATAATTACGGGTTTCGCTTCTGCAGCGTTCGACCTGCAAAACGTCTGCCCCGCTGTTGGTGCGGAAACAACAGCGATGAGATCAGAGCACAATCCATAATTGTTTCTGTTTCCCTCTGTCGAAAATCATTTTTCAAATTCTCGAGGCTGAGCGGCTCAATTGATTCTTCCGGCCCTTGGGTATTCGGCCCATAAATGTCCGCTAGTGGCCCGATTAGTGTTGGTAACTGGTTCAATACCAGACCTCTAATCAGGTATCTGTAGAAGATGTCTTTGAAAGTCGGTCAAAGTTCACAAGCAGGCGGAATCATTGTAGTATATTAAATTTTAGTAGTAGTGGCTAAAGTGATTAATCAACCAATGGATAAAATAGTGGAGCATTAGTTGGTCCATGATCTATGGGCTTTTGATTATAGGTTGAATATGGGATTATAGGTTCGCAAATACCGGCTAAGTTGTTAATCAAATGGAAGCTTCAGTGTTGTGGACATGGAAAATGGGCGACATAGATGATGAGCAAATGTTCAGAATGTTATTTAGTAGAGCATGGCAATCGATTTCGGATTCGCCATTCAGTTGTAGTGGTAGCAATTGTTAATAAACACTGACTATTTGACTGAAAACAACTGACTGTAATTGGGAAGTATAACAAACAAAATTTTTCATCATCCGGTAGTCCCACACCAGAGGTCGAAATTTATATTAATACATTGTATAGAGTTTAAATTATGGGTTAAAATTAATGGAGGTTAGTTGAATATACGTATTATGAATATTTTCATCTCCACTAATGCATAAGATGGTTGTCATTATTTGAAACCTCTTTCTACCGAAGTGTCCATCACACGCCATGGCGCCAAAATGTCGTCGACAAAATTCGAAACTTCATGGTAAATTTTGGATCGCGGCATTTTATAATCGATATAATGGAATGTTAATCAGCTAGTGGAGCTCCAGTCAAATCAAATTAAAATGGATCCATAGTCGAGCTACTCAATTAATTCAATGTTTTACCAGCCGTAAATTAAATAACTCAAATTTGAAAAGTGTATTTACACAAAAGCCACGAAAATTTACATACATAAGTATTCATCGACACGAACGAGCCGAAATCGTTTACGGAAATTTTTCTTTGTTATCGTCTCGTGAATTTAAAATAATGTCGGAATGTCGAATGATTTTCTACATATCAAAACAAATATTCATATACCCATTGAATTTTTATTTGCATAAAACATATTTTCATTACATGTTTTCAGAAATTGAACTTACTTTTCTACAAAGTCTTTAAATAGATAATTTATTCAATAAAAGACGGATGAAGGACTTCTTTATTAAATGTTCCCTCAATTGTTATCTGATTAGTTAAATGGGCTTTTGCAAAAACGTAGGCGAACTCATTTTCCTCAATTATTTTTAATACTTATACCAATATTACCATTACATGAAACTTGCAATGTTTTTCCGCTTGTTGAGATAGTGCGGTGTACACTGTGAGAAACAATTGCATAATGTGTGCTTTTGTTTGAATTTCATAATTTGTTATTTTAGCCATATTAATTTTATTTATTTGTGGCTTTGGTTTTGTTTTTCTCTAATTGTTATGAAATCAAACTTTATTCGCCGGAGAAAATTCGAAGCATCGAAAATGACGAAGCGTCAAAAAAGTCAATAAGTCACGCTTTCTGCCGCGACAGACAGACAGATGAAAGCATGCACGCATATGAGAGGATGAACAGACAGACAGATGGAATCGATCGTTGGTTATGAAGCAATCACTAGATGGAGAGATGGATGCTTGGAGTGGGGGAGGATCGATAGTTGGCAAACCGCAGACAGGAGACAAACAAATATTCCCCGTTGAACAAACAGAGAGAAAGACAGACAGACAGGAGGACAGAGAGACAGAGATGGGCAGGAGGTCATCAAGATGCTCGGATCGGATCCTCGCTCGGCTGGCCCCTTGGAGAGACACAAATCACCGAGCGTTGCCACATCGCTGTCCACCGCCCCGGCTCGAGTCACTAATTAGCGCCGTTATCCGCGGTGGGCGACTGCGCTTCCGCGGGCCGTCACAATCGGTGGCTGCCGAAAAAATTACGAACAAAAAAAAACAAACACCATGTTGTCATTTTTTGCGCTTGGTGATTTTAGCGTGTTGTTTTTGGTATTTTTGTTATATTGTTGACGCAGTTGTTGTTGTTGTCGTGAATGAAGTAATTTTCGTCGCTTCTTCTTTGATTTTTTTAATTTCCTTTATTCATCTCTGCGTGCAGTTTTCCGCATGGCGCTTGTTGTTGGTGTTGCTGTTGTTGTTGTTCTTGTTGTCGCAATTTTTTATCGTCACCGCTGTCATCTGCGATATTGTTTTTGTTGTTGTTGTAGTCATTTCATCATTTCATAATAATTTTAGTAGGCAGTTTCTGGTTACTGTTGTCATTGTTGTTGTCGTTAATGTTGTTGTTGTAGTCAGTGGTTTTTAAATATGGTTTTTTCCTTTTTTTCTCTACTCTTCTCTTTCTTTCTTTCAATTTTGAATTTTGACTTGAGACAAAGGTAAATCGCATCAAAAATTGCAACAACAAGAACAACAACAACAACAACAAGAGTCACTTCATTGCGTAATCGTGCGATCGCCAGGGGGCGCCCTCGATCTGCAATAATTGTTGCCTTCGCCGTTCATTGCTGCTTCTTCATATTCCATTGTTTCGGTGTTGCCAACCCTATAGTTGTTATTGTTGTTGCTGTCGTTGTATGATTTTATGGTCAACCTCTGCAATTATGACGACAACGGGGTGGAGATGGAAGAAGAAGAAGAAGCAGCCGACCATGAGATGTCGTTGAGCTTCGGAATTTATTCGCGGTCCTCAGGGAACTGATAGCGGCGCAGAGGGGGCGGATTGCGAGGGGCGTGGTCAGGGTCGTAATTAATATATGTCGGCCACCAGCGCAGCCCCCGCTCTCTCTTTTCACCGAAGTCGTGATGTTTCATCGCAAAGGGAACCCTTTATTGTCTTCTTTTTTTTCCTTTCTTCTTTTTGTTCCCGATCTGCCGATTATCATTTTAGTTAATTGTTTTTTTCTTTTTTTTTTGTTATTGTTGTTGTTACCACCGTCTCCAGAAATTACTGTTAATTACGAAGAGCAGCGAATCAAAACCCATTCGGTAGCACGAATGGGAAGCGACAACAACAACAACAAAGAGACCGCTTTTCATATCCGTCAATAAAGAAGCAGAAGAAGAAGAAGAGTGGGATTCGAAGAGTTGCCAACCATTGTATGTGATGATAATTGCAGCAATGTGTGGCTTGAGGAAGGATTTGCAGTTGTTATGGTTGTGGTTCTTGTTACAGATGCTGAGATGCTTGTTGTTGTTGCTGATGTTAAGAATGAAAGAATATTTGTTGTTGTTGTTGCTTCTACTGTTATTGCACTTGTTGTTGTTAGTGTTCTAATTTAATTGCAGCGATTTTGCGAATTGCAGCAACACTAATTTACATATACCAACACACATATCTCGCTGTCTCTTTCTTTCCTTCATTCTTTCTTTGTCTGTTCGCTGTCTGTCAGCACTTGAGCCCGCCTAACGGTTTGCAGGCGGTGTCTCTGTCTGTCTATTTTTTCTCCTTGTCTCTCTACCTAGCACTTGTTAGTCTCTCTCTCTCTCTCCCTCTCTGCCTAGTCGTCTGTTCCAACGCCTCCAACTGTCTGTCCTTCTGTCTGTCTCTCAATCTCTTCATTCATTCCTTCCTTCCTTCCTGCGATCCGTCCGTCCATCGGTCGCTGGATCCCCCCACTCTCTCGTTCCTGTCACCCGAGCCACCCACTTTTGTCTGTCCCTCCCTTCGACTCAGTTGTGTTTGCCTCTCTGTCTCTCCAACTGTCGGTCAGTCCGTCTGTCTCGACTCCTTTCGTCTACGTTTTGTGAAGCAATTTTCTTTGGAGCCCGGAGAACTGTTGTAACAATTGTTGTTGTTCTACTATTGTTGAGTTGTTGTTGACTTCTGTGGCTGCTGCTCCTGTGGTTGTTGCTGATGACTCCAAGGCGACATGAGAAATAATTCAAAGTTGCGCTTTAAAAGTCGGAAGAGATTTCTTTCGTTTAATGTTGTTGTGGTTTATGTTGTTGCTATTGTTGTTGTTATTGTTGCTCCTGATCTCCACCTGTACAATTGATGTTGATATTGTTGTTGTTGCAGCAATTGTTTCCCTCCCCATCGTATTGTTGTTGCTTTTTGTGGTAATTGTCGTTGTTGTTTCTGTTGTTATTTAGGTAGAGCTGCTATTTAGGTAGAGTTCATCACGTTTGCCGATGCAGCCAACAAGATAACGGCGTTTTTTCCGATGTTGCAGTTACATAATCACCATCAACAATAACAACAAAAAACAACATCAGCGATCAAGAAAAAACCTTTAAAACCCACAATTATTTTGGTTTTGGTCTTCATGTTGTTGTCGTCGTTATTGTTGTTGTTGCTCGTAGCAATCGCGCGGCTGAGAATCTGGGTCAATTGCAGGCGACTTTTCTGCACAACTCGCCCGCAATTACCTCGGAACGATTTTCGCTCTTGAGTTTTTTTGCATTTCTTAAATAACAGCAGAAAATCATAGACTCAAAAATTAAAGCATTTATTTTCTTTCCTTTTAGGTCCATGCGAACAGTCGAAGTCTGGGGAAAAACCTTCTTAGATCACGTGAGTTTCCACTAATGAACATAGGTTTATTTGAAAATTCCAAAAATTCCTAGCTTAAGTCGTTGTTAAATTATATTTATGAAATTCTTCTCCCTGGAGCCCCGTTGGCCAAACGAAAGACTGAAGCAACGAACTCGGTCCATGTTGGTCGAATTCGATGCGTTCGATGGGGATGCGGTGACTTCAAGAAAAGAGAAAACACACGTGTGCGAGCGAAAAACCCATCCCATCGCACAATAAAGATCTTCCTTTCACTTGGAACGCAAAAAAATTCGAAATAAATTAAGTAAACTACAACTAAAAGTCAGCGGCAAAATCTGCAAGTCACAAATGTAGGTTGCGGCGGCGAAATCGCTGCATGAAAACAAAAGTGAAAATCACTTGCCGACAACCGCAGCGGCGACGCAGTGCAGCAAGTGCACGAGGGACGCGCATATTTCGTGAAAATATTGCGACGCGACGGCAGGAAGGAGCAGAAGAAGTCGCCGGACGCACGAAAAAGAAAAGGAAAGTCACACGAAGGCGATCGTGCGTGCGGCCGGCCACACGTCGACGTCCTTCGATCGCCAGCCGGCGAACCTCGATTTGCAGTCACATCAATGGTCGTTGCCACAGCCCAGGGAAAATCGTTTGCA
>CM029564.1:8028618-8077727 GCA_017309665.1 Coelopa frigida | reverse complement strand
ATGACTTCGATCATCGGCCCGATGCCGAAGGGGTCTGCGTCGAGAGGGCGGGGAGGCGTCAACCTGATCCCCATCACTCTTCTCATTAATGCCGGGGACGACGGCATCATCTGACTTGTCCTTAAAAGCCGAATCGATCGATCGATCGGCGGTTTTGATCGTCGGCTGCAACAGGTATCGGATTGATTTCGCTCTCACCGATTGTCGTCGGCGACATAAATGGGCTTTTGACGAATCTCCGGTAACAGCAGCTTCAAGGTTTTTAATTTCGAAAACAAATGCTCGAATCGAGTTCGTGGACTAGGTTTTTTTTTTTTAATAATTGAGGAAGTACTGATTCCAAAACTTCAAAAATAAATGAAAAAGGTTTTTAGAGGCCGAGGAAATCGATGGCGAGTTAGAAAACATTTCAAGTCATTTAGCCTTGATTTGTTGTTGGACTGTTGTTGTTGCAGTTGTTACAGTGTATTTTTTGTTCTGAATTCTTGACACATTGCAATTAAAGCTAACTGCACAAGAAGCTCACTTGCAACTACAACAGAAACACATTAAAATCAACCGGGGAAACTTAGCTAAAAGCACAAAAGAACGGAAATTGCCCAAGCAAACAACAACAACGAGAACAACAACAATGAGAACAAAGCAACAGTGAGAACAACAATAACGACGAGAACAAGACCAAGAACAAAACTATCAACAAATTCAGCAACTGCGACTGCGCGGCGCATTCAATTAACGAGAGCCCGCGACGTGCCGCCTCCGCCAACGACGCTAATAAATTGTCTTGAACGTGGAAATGGGCAAAAACGAGAACGAGCAATTGCAACAAACCGCCGAGCGACAGGTGCTCTTCTTGTTGTTGTTGCTAGTACTGCTGCTGGGATTGAGGAAACCTCACAGCAACGGAGTAAGAAACTGTGGGGTGAAATTAAGCGACCCAGAGGGAGCAGAAGTCTACGAGGAAATTGAGAAGAAGCCCTCGAACGAGGTCCACACCGAAGAAACTCTTGAGAAGAAGCCCCACAGAAATTATCCGGCAGCCCAAGACGATCTCCCCCTCCACGTTTCCCCATCGCTCGCCTTCAGTCCCAAGGAGAGAGCAAGAGGTGAAAAGCCTCGAAGAAGAAGCCCTCAAAGACCATTCCAAATATTTCTCTTCGGTTTTCTGCTGACTCGAAGGCGTTTTTCCGACGCTTTTCCGCACACTTGAGCCCACTTGAGTGGGTGGTTGGGTGTGTGTGTGTGAATATGTTCGTGTAGCCCTTGCCCATATGTATGCATGTGTGTGTGTGTGCCTGGCTGGCTTTGTTACGTTTGACTGAATTTCTTCCTACGGCTGACCTCAATTTAATTGTTTTATCATCATTACAAATGTTCTCCTCGTCAACGTTGTTAGTGTTGTTGTTGTTGTTTTTTTGTTGTCATTCTCGTAGCTATTTGGCATTCTTTTCTCGATACCATCGTTGTTGTCGTCGTCGTCATCGCGGCTTTAACTGTTGTTGGTCGTTGACTGTTTGCGCTTCGAGCGGCGCGAGGTTCTAAATTGTAATAGTTGTTATTGTTATTTTCATGTTCTTATTGTTGTTGTCATTCTAAGATTGTAGTTCCTTTGTTGTCGTTGTAGTTGTAGTTGTTATTGTTGGATCATTTTAATTACCACCAAACGGTGCTCGTATTTAACACAATTTCCTCTCAATGAGGGTTTTGTATACATGTTCTTATTGTTATTGCTGTTGTTGGTATTGTTATAATGGGTATTGTTGTTGTTGTTGTGATTAATGTTGACTCGAAATTGTTAACCATGAAAAATCAAAGCTCAGCGGTTTTCCGCCACAACACCATAAACAAGAAAAGAATCACTGCAACAGTATTATACAACAACTATAATGAATTACAACAAATTCTCCAATGTCATCCAGTCAGCTTGGTGATGAAGATAAAGACGAAGAAGAAGAAGAGAAGAACAAGTAAAAGATGACGAAGACGATGATGAAATCACGAAAATTTTCTGCAAAACATCGTCGTCGTCGTCAAAAAGAATGATTTTTCTCGAAGAACGAATCGTGTAACAATTTATTTTTACGCCTTAGGTAGATGCTATTTTATTGTTATTGTTATTGCTGTTGGTGTTGGCGGCTTTAAACTTTTATATCTCTAGCAGAAAGACAAAGACAAAATTTCACAAACTACTCTTGCAATGTTGTTGTTGTTGTAGTTGTTGTTGTTGGTGGTGTTGTTTCCGTGTCTTCAAGATATTCCATGATTTTGCGCATTTTTCCACGTTTTTGAGAAAATTCGAAAAGCAAATTTTCTGTTTCCCCCTTCGACAATCGAGCACTTCCTCGTTGAAGTCGGCTGTCGAAGTTGGCGGATTTCATCAACAGACTTCGGGAACTGACTTTGGCTGGGTTTCGGCTCATCGCTTTGATGGCCAACTAATTGTTGCTGCATTTGGTTGCAGCACAAATTGTGGCCGTTTCATTGTTGTCGATTTCGCTGCCGCTATTACATGGTGGTTGTTGTTGCGATTGTTGTTGGTCTCACCGACGAACAAAGGCGTCATCGCATTTGCGATTGCGATTACGAAGCAAATCGCCAGCAATCAATTGGCTTCCGAACGCCGTCGGCAACAGAAAGTTGTTGTTGTCCTTCTAATTTCGCAAAACTGAAATTAAGTAAAATGCTAGAAGAGAAAAATGACGAAGTGTTCGACACAACAAGGCCCAAACAAAAGACTTAAGAAACAAACGCCAACCATGTCAAGCACTCAAAGGATTTGACATCGATTGCTAATTGAAGAAGGGACCAAGGGGCCAACATGTTGACCCAAAATTCAAATGCGCGTCGACAACGTCGAGAGACAGCAACAAAAGCAATAACAATAACAGCAACAACACCCACTGTTTCGCAATCACAGTGAATCAAACGCATTTTCTTCATTCATTCATTTGAATACGAATCAAGGTCAGTTGTTGACCGCGCCCCGCGTGCTCAACATGCACGATCAGCAGGCAGGCTCTTGAGTGCATTGAAACAACAATGACAACAACATCAACAAATAATATACCAATACCATATGCCAATACCAACAAAAACCACATCAAGAGGAAAGCACTCGAAAGCCGCACGAAAGCCAAATAAAATTGAGCAACTGTTGATCCAGCGATTAAACGGCGGCAGAGGCACCAAGGGGCGAGGCTTCAATTTGAAGAAATGGGATTTAATGAGAAGATAAGCAATTACAACAACAATAATAACAACAACAATGACAACTAAACATGAATGTCAAAAAACTGCGTGCACTTCAATTGCGAGATCGAGCTCGAAATCGAATTCAAGTTGAATTTGAATTTGTAGTTTGGACGATTGGGCCATCGGCAAAATTCACCGGGCGAACGTCCAGGCCAGACAACAACACATACGACAACAACAACAACATAAACAATATCAACACATGCCATGTAGCTCAACAACAATAACAACAATCGTGCAACAACCTTCAATTTCTTGTTGTTGATATTGTTGGCATTGCTGCAGAGAAATCGCCACAAAGTGTCGACAATTGAAAGGGACTCGAGGGGTTCACATGCGTGCGTGTGCCACGCCTCCCCCCTCGCCCCCCCTCTCTCCATGGCTAATTGGGCCAGCCGCTTACCTCTCTCCAGTCTCGATTCTCGCATTAAATGCCCCGTTTTCTGCCCTGATCCATCCACTCATGGAGCTTCGAGCGCCCTCCTCGAGCGGCTGCCCCCATTCGAATAGTTTCTTCCGAATTAAAAAGCGAGCGAGTCGCAGAAACGACCAAAAATTACAAAAATAATTGAAGCCGAGCAGCGTTCGACATTCGAGTTTGCGTCTGAATCTGAATCACAATCGCAATCACCGGCTGATTGGCCTGATGCGGGCTGGCGTGCAGGTGAAAGTGAGAGCGCGCTTTGATCGCGGAGGGTTCGCAAAAACCACAACAACAACAACTCCGTCCTCAACATCAACATCAACCACGGCACTATCAACAACAATAACCATCAACAGCAACAACACTATCAACAGCAACAACACTATCAACAGCAACAACATTATCAACAACAACCACAGAGATAATAGCATTTTATAGAAATTAATGAACGAACGAACGAATGAAACGAAGAATTTGTAAAATGAGATAAAAATTAAATTGCAACTCATTACGCCGAAGTCGACGCTCGCGTTTACGTTTGCGCAACGTTGGCGCGACCCTAACGAGACCGTCGGCCACTTGGATCCATTTGGCCCCCTCCCTAATGGGTGCCTGGGGCATTCAAGACGGTCTTCGTTAGGTCAGACTTAAAGTGTTCCAGAATTAACGAGCGAGAATCGGAAGAAGGCCGACAAATGGCAGCTTCTCGGACCTCGGTTCGTGGACGAAACTTAGGGAGAAAATTGAGGAATCGCTCTGTGGACCTCGTTTGTCATTCTGCCAACACTTCTTCGGCGGCAGAGGCGTCTCCGCCCAGGCCATTAAAAACTCTCCTAGGCGAAAATCAATTGAAGACGCGCTCTCGCCGCTCGCTTTGGCGGCGCAACTTTCACCGGGCAATTGCAACATTTGAAAAATTGCCGCATAGACAATCGATAATTGCACGAGAGCCATAATTTACATTTCACGCAAAAAACACACTCCTTCGCTCTTCCGGCGATTATTATTATACGAAAATATTTTATGAACATTTTTGAAAATTATTTTTTTTAGTCTTTTTTTATGTCTTCCGTCATCGCGACGAAGGTCGCTTTCGTACGCCAGTCGTCACCTGAGTCTTTCGTGCTCGCTTTCTGGTGTTTTTGTGCAATCCGGCAGCACGCGTCTCTCAGTCGCGTCGCTGCGGCGCTGCGCCAACGCTCTGCGTGCCCCAATTAAATGCCTCTTCCACTCTTAATTCACTTTTAACTGTTTTTTAATTCCTTCTAACTTCTCGTTCTTCCGCGGAACTCCTTGAGTCTAGTTCTAGTTTAACTGCTCTTCAAGTGTTGGTGTTGATGGTTTTTGTTGTTCTTTGTGTTGTTGTTGTTGTTGTTGTTGTTGCGTAGTTCCATCTCAACGCGTCGCAGCCACCCGACCCAGCGCAAGCGCCGTGAAGATCGCCCCACTCGATGCCACCCAAAGTTCAGACGAAATCATCAAAGCCCGAGCCCACTTGTGCCCAGTGAGAACGAGAGGGAGGAAGAGAGAGAAAGAGACGCTCTTCTCGCCCATGCTCACCGAAGATTCTCCAAAAGGCCTCCACCGCCCGAAGCAGGGCTTCGTTAACTTCCACCCATAATTCGTTGACTTCCTCCCGTACTTCTTTGAATTCTCCCATACTTCGCTGACTTCCCCTCCTGACTTTTGCCTCCTCTTCTTCGCCGACTTCTCTTCGTTCGAGCAGACAGATAGACAGACAGGGCCAGTGGCGATTGCGGCTTTGGAGGCGAGCGCGACTTGCATTCGGAATTCGAGCCCGCCTAGAAATGCATTCACCTGCAATCCACGCCCCTCGCCCCCCACGGCCGTCTGCCTGCCTGCTGGCCCACTTTCGGCTCCATGGCAACTGTTCGCGCAACTTTCTTCCATTCAGTTCAACTCGTCCGGCAATAAATAAGTACACAAAATACAGAAAATGAGAGAAGAATGGTCTGAAATAATCCAGAATCCATGAATGAATGAATGAACTACGCACATTTTCATCAATGGATGGAGGCGGCATCTCTGGTGGATTCGCTCTTGACGTTGACAGCTGTCAGAGAAGTTGACGGCTCGAGAGCGCCCGAGAAGGCGATGGACAGGTTGGAGCCTGGATCGGGGCGACTGAGTCGAGTGTCCAGAGCTGTGAGAACCAGTTCGAGGCGAATGGAACTTAGGTGGAAAGCGAAGCTGCCTTCGGTTGATGCCGAACGAGACATCGACGGGTTCGGAGATGATTCCCTCGTTCTTCTTCTGGACACTTCTACTGATCGAATCGTTGGAGACGGATATCATGTCCGATGATTGAGCTTCTCTTCTCTAATCACATCGAACAACTCGAAGGCTTTTAGCGGCCTGACCTTCAGTTAACCTCCCACAGCGTCCCTGTGACCCACATCGACGAAAAGCAGGCCCGAACGAAAGACTCAAGGCACAAACTCGCGCCTCCAACTCACTCTCTCTCTCACACACACATACACATTCACATACACACGATCTCCAGGCAGACGGGAAAATCTTGCCAAACACCATGATCGAAAGTAAAAATCACAGATTGAAATCACAGATACGAAATCTTTTAATTAATTTCGAAGCAAACGACAGCGACTTGTGCAACCTCCGCGGCGCCGTCGTCGAAATTTCACTTGTCGCACCACCTTTTCTCCTCGCAAATGCGAGCAGACAACAACAACAACAACATCGACTACAACAACTGCAGCAGTGCAACCAACCACTTGTGGTAACCTTGCCGAGTGATCCTCATAATTAACCGATTTTCCGATTGTGTTAGATTGAGTGTGTGTATGTATGTGTGTGTGCGGGCGCAGCTTCACTCTATCTCTATGTCTATGTCTATGTGTGTGTGGTGTACTTTAACTCGACCGTTACCCACTTTTGCTGCCGCGACGGCGCAATTAAGAGCGAGAGAAACACGTCGGAACGTGTTTTCCATAGCGCACGATCCGCCAGGGAGCGCGGGGGGAAGGTGAATGGAGAACCAGACGAGCCGCATCCGCGTCCCCAGGGCCGCGCTTTGGAGCCGTGGTCCTGGGGCGTGGAGCGGTCGCACCGCTTCACATAAGTTACCATACCTCGACGATCGCCGACAAGCGTCTTCTTCATCGCCGACAACCGTCGTCTTCATCGTCGACAACCGTCTTCTTCTTCTTCGCCGCCGACAAACGCTTTGAGCCAACAGGTTGTCAACATGTTGTTGTTGCTGCTGCACTTGTTGCGGCTCTTTCTCTTCTCTTCTCTTTCCGATTGGCATCTCGCGAAAATTATGCTGCTGTTGTTGTTGCTGTCGCCGCGTCGTTTTCGAACAGCAGCTGAGAAGTTGCAGCCGACACAAATTTCTCCGAAAATCGCCCGCCCTCCCCTTGTCCATCGGCCAAAAGAGAAATTCATCGATGGGACCGACGGCGCTGCCGAAATCCAATTCAAATTCCTTGGATCTCATGCAGTGGCCGCTGCTCGGAGACTCTCGCTCTTGAAATCTTCTCTCTCGCTCTCGAACTCTTCTCTCTCGCTCTCCGTCGCTCCTGACCACCACCACCTGTTGCATCGGCCTCCCAGACCAGACCAGATCCGACCAGACCCAACCCAACCGAACCCAATCCGGCCGAAAGCGAGCCCACCCCGGCCAGAATCGAATTGACCCGGACCAGATCGGGCGCAGCAACTCTTGTTTTCAGCGGCCGACAACTTTCAGCTTTCTTCTCCACCCCCCTCCGCACCCGTGCGCTCCCGACCCACGGACGGCCGCCGCTCGATCAGATCGGATCGGATCGAAGCGCGCTTTCAATCGTTACTCATCGCTCGCGCGAGACGCTTTCGTTTGCGTTCGATCGTTCGTCCATTTGTTCCACCGCCGCGGGCGACCGACGAACACCAGACCACGGTGACGGCGACACCGGAGAGGGTTCGAGGAAGACACGCCGAAATTCCAAACTGCGATGCGAAGAGTTTAACCCGAATAATAAGCAGTTGAAACAAAAGTAAAAAGTGCTGTGAGTCGTCCACGAAGTTCGGCGATCGGGCGTAATTGACGAACTCTTGTTACTTGTGTTGTTTTTGTTGTTGTCGTGATTGTTGTTGCTTCACTAATCACAATAACCGTTGTCGATTGTTTGCTTGTCATTGTTGTTGTCGTTTTGTCCACGTTTTCATCGCCGTCATTCATGGGTAAATGAAGCATTTAACAGTTGACACTATTTCTCCGTGTTCGCTCGCATGTGAGCGTGAGTGATTGAGTGAATGAATGAATGAATGAGTGTTTGTTGTGTTGTGTTGTTCTGCGAGTCATTCAATCGTTTTCCAGCAATCGATCGCGGAGAGAACCATTAGTTTCAAACGGTTCATTCGTGGCCGCCCTCTGTCCTCTCGATCGTCATGATTTCTTCGACTAAAAATAAAACCCAAGATTGTGATTTTCAATCCAGTGTTCAGGGTTCTTCTCACCTACAGCCGACCGCTTCGAAGTCGTTTCCAGAAGTGCGTTCAATCGTCGTTCTTTCGACTTCGCACCTCGAACTCTCCAACAACACCGACCCGACGTGTAGAGTTATTTATGGCCAAGAAGCGAACCACGACCACGGCTCCGGTTGAAGCTCTCTCGGCTCCGGATCCGCTCGCGCTCCTGATCGGCGTAGCATGAAAGCCGCTTAGCGTCCATTAAATGCACTGATTTGCGCCAATTTCCAAAATTTCTCAACTCACTCTTTTCTCCACCTCCTCCCCAGTCCGCTCGCACCATGTTTTCATACGCTTCGTTTACTGTCTATCTTTTCATACTCTTCATTTAGCCATCTTCTCATACGCTTCTTCTCTCGTTTCAGATGTAATCCGCTCAAGGGTCAACACTCTGGCAACCATTCTGTGAACCGCAGCGCACATCAATCATAAACACACACACACACACGTAGACGCTCGTTCTCCGGCAGCCCCGTAGACGAATAGACCGACCCACTCACACATTCACACACGCAGCGGCAGAACTCGCCCGAAAGATGGCGCTCCGACTGCGACGCGACGTTCAGAAGGCCTCATACTACGTCTGGTTTCTGGGCGCAGAGGAGGCCAAAGGCTTGCGCGGCTCCCGGGTGATCAACTCAGTGCTGCCGTATCTCATCGACAGAGCGCGCAGCCAGGAGCCGCTCAAGGTGACGCTCCAGGTCTCGCACAAGGGCATCAAAATCCTACAGGTAGGCGGTGTGAGCGTGGCCCATTCCCATCCACACTTTCTCACCATCTCTTTCTGATCGTTCGCAGGGCTCCTCGAAGCATTTCATCCCACACAGTGCCATAACCAGCTCCGTGCAGACGGACGACATCGTCGCCTGCGTCCTGCTGCTCTACAATCCGGCGACCAAGTGTCCGCTGCACGTTCACGCCTATCGCTGCGACTCGGAGTCGACGGCCGAGGCGCTCCACCAGCAGCTGCAGGTGCTGATCAACCGCGCCGAGAACCAGAAGCGGTTCGAGGAGCTGGAGTCACGGTGAGTACGACTGAGTGGGAGGCCAAGGGGGGCAGGTGAGTGAATGGGACGAGGGTTTGACAACTATCGGTCGTTCACAGTGACGGGTTCAGATGTCTTCACATGCCGATGCCATGCCATATTGACGAATGAAGCCCCGAGGATATCATCTTCCTCTCATTCATGTGATTCACACCCCGATTGATGGACCGACTGATTGAACTCTAGAATGTCTCAGCCACCGATGGCTTCTTCAGAACGTGACTCGAGAGACGAGCCCACGATTGCTGGGGCCTCAGGCAGCACGGCGATGATTGATTGACGATGGGGTGGGGCGACATTTTCGAAGACGATGCAGATCGGGCCGCGATTAGGTCGACATCTCGGCGACATCCTTGAGCGCAAATGTCATTTTTCAGACGCTGGCATTTGAGCGAATGGCAGGCGAAGACAAGCAGAGCCAAACCAAAAGAAACAAAGCCAAAACAAGCAAAACCCAACGAAACCAAACCATGCCAAACCGAGCCATTCGGTGTCATGATGACGCAACCCCGCGGTTAGATTTGAGGTGCAGCCGACGCGCTCTGGCATTTGTCTCGCCGCAAAGCGACCGACGAGGGACAGACAGACAGACAGATAGACGGATAGATAGAGATTTCAGAATTATGGCTGGAACCAAACCAGAGGGCGAGACAACGACGTTCCTCCAACCCCTTTTAAATATCTCGCTACCTTCTCTTTCCTCCCCAGGTTGGGCATCCTGCCGCCCCTGTCCACGGGCAGCGGAGGCAGCGGTAGCGGCGCCAACAACAACAACAGCAAATCCTCGGCGACGACGTCGCACAGCAAGTCGTCCGACGGCCATGGCCCCAAGAGCTACCAATCGACGCAGCTGCAGGCGCCGCGTCGCCACGAGAGCTCGCCGAAGCGCTTCAGCTCCTCGCTGGGCAGCGACACCGGAAACAGCACGCGCGAGTCCGAGTGCAGCGAGGAGCACGGCGGCTCCCCGGTCTCGCGCTCGCCGCCGATAATGAAACCGCTGCCGCCGCTGCAGCCGGGCAACGAACTCTTCGACTCGCTGGCCGCCGAGCTGCGCGCCAAGCTGAACGGCAACGGGCCGCCGCTGCTGCTGCCGCCGCGCGACTACGACACCGTCCATCGATCGAAGGGCAACCTGACGGCCATCGAGCTGCGCCGCTGCCGCAACTCGCTCATCGTGGGCTCCACCACGCCGACGGGCGGCGTCTCACCGGGCGCGGGTGTGGCGAAGCAGGTCTCGTCGCGCGGCTCCTCCGGCATAGGCTCCGACCTGGCGCCCAGCCCGGAGCGCCAAGAGCTGAACAGTTCCAGTGGTAGGTCAAATCGGTCATATGTGAGATCGTCTCTAACCCTTTCTCTCTCTCTTTCTCTCACAGACGACGAGCACTGGTCGAACGAGGCCGACAACTCGGTGATCGCGCTGAAGCCTTCGCAGATCCCGATCGAGCGGCCGGCGCCCCTCGCGGCCCACCATCCGCAGCTGAACCGCAAGAGCGCCGTCCCGCCCCCCGAGGACGGGTACCTGCGCGACCTGCCGGCCAAGCCGTACACGCCCCACGGCCACTCGGCGGCGGTGGGCGGGGCGCGACGCCCCAACGCCCACTCGGGTGTCGCTAGCAACGGCCACCTCAAGGCAACAGCGACACCGTCGACGTCCAGCGGCGACCGCTACGAGCGCGACCAACGCTCGAAGACGCCCGCCTCGAGCTCCAGCTGGACGCGCGAGGACGAGATCAAGCCGATCATCGTGCGGCCGGCCGACTACGACGCCAAGTTCAGTCGCGTCCTGCAGGCCGAGCAGAAGCAGGAGTACCGCGGACGCGAGCGGGAGCACGCGAAGCTCCAGGACACCGACAAATACAACGAGATCAACCGGCTGCTGAACAAGAAGCTGTCGCTGGACCGCGACTCGCCGGACCGGGCGCACTACAAGCACAACAGCAAGCAACCCGAGGAGCTGGACGACTTCGACGACTCGGACCCGTCCAGCGATCACGTGCCCCACGTGCACGGCCACGCCCACGCGCACGCCCCTTCGGCCTTCTTCCACAAGGACAACCTCACCGACAAGCAGAAGTTCATCGAGTACTCGGCCAAGAAGCAGTCGAAGGCCTACGGCGCGGGGCCCGGGCCAGCGGCGGGCGGCGTCGTCGACGAGAGCCAGCGCTACGGCGGCCGCCACCGCTACGTGGACCCGGCCGACCTGCCCTTCGAGCAGCCCACCCACAAGAAGTACGCGGCCCTGCACCGCGGCGCGCCCTCCCCGGAGCGCTCCGACCTCGGCGCGCGCACGGCGGAGCGACACCGCGAACGCGACCGCCAGCGGAGCGGGGCGGCGGCGGACGAGGCGCCGCGTGAACGCGAGCGAGAGCGCGAACACTTCTCGCGCAGCAGCGAGCGCAACCCGTACCGCGAGCCCGAGAGCATCCCGTACATCCAGAGCATGGAGAAGATGATGAAGTCCTCGGCCATGCGGTACAAGTCGTACGACGGGGCCGCCGAGCAGCCGACGCCGCCGCAGCCGCAGCCGAAGGAGGAGGCGCACACGAAGGTCAGCCAGCGCAGCAAGTCGTACACGAAGCACGAGGACGACCGGGAGAGGGATCGTGACAGTTACAACAACTACAGCGGCAACGGACGCGGCCGCTCGGACTACGCGCCGTCGGCGGCCAGCAGCAACGTCACGCCGAAGGATCGCTTCAAGGACGCCAAGGACAAGTTCCGCGCCATGGAGCGCACGGGCAGCCGCCACGACCTGGCCGACGAGAAGGACGCCGCCGACTACAAGCCACGGCGACGCGGCTCCATCGATGCCGTTGACACGGCGCGCGTCTACGAGGACTGGAGCGACGAGGAGCGGCTGGACGAGTCGCCGCCGCCACCGGTGATGGCGCGCGATCGCGACCACTGGGAACAGTCGGCGCCGGTGCCGCTGCCGATACGAGACCGCGACATGTTGCCGCCCAGGGAGCATCTGGGACGCGAGCGGAATACGCGCGACTTTGGACGCGACATGCGTCCGCGCGAGATGTCGGGCATGCGATCCGACGGCCGTGACGTGCGAGACGCCCGCGATATGCGCGACGCCCGGGAGCCTCGCGACATTCGAGACGCCCGTGAGCCTCGCGACATGCGCGATGCTCGAGAGCCGCGTGACCCATATCGCGAAAACCGCTACGATCTGCGCGACATGCCGCCACCGCGCCCCGCCCACGAGCGCGAGCCAAGTCGCGACTTTGGGCGCGAGCGCACACGCGACCAGTCGCGCGACTATATGCGCCGCGCCGACTACTCGCCCGAGCCGCGTCCCGGGCCCGACTACGGCGACCGCTCCATGGAGAAGCAGCGTGTGCCGCACCCCTCGGACATGTACCCGCCCCCGCCGGTCAACGGGGGCAGCGGCTCCAAGGCGCTGTCCAACCTGCCCAAGGGCTACCGCCACAGCTACGCCGAGCCCGTGTTCGCCCGGACGGGCGGCCGCGTCGGCCTGGCCGCGGTCAACCCGTTCTGAGCGACCGGAGTCGAGTCGCGTCGCGTCAATGTAAAGTTCTTTGTCTCGAGGTTTTTAGACATAATTCGACCGACGATCGGTGTTCGGTTTTATTCTTCGTGCAAGATTTAACACGCCCACACACACACTCGGAAACACATACATCGATAGATATTAATATGTACCATATATACGATATATATTTACGACGCATGAATATATTGATCGGCCTATCTTACGTCTGCTGTGCGTTGAGCTTGATGTGCCTTCAAAATGAAATGAATTGAAAATAAAATTAAAGCAAAACTAGTGAAAGTCGCGTAATATCAACGAAATTTTACTTTATTTTATCTATACAAATACAATATATACTATTATTTTGTTAAATTGTTTAAGTCTTTCTTCTTCCGATTCTTGTTTTCTATATACAAAAAAAAAATACATTTATTATACACTTCCAGACGCAACACAAAACACGTTAACATACAAATGTGTCTTTCTCTCTCCTTCTATATTCGTATATATAGCATGTTCTTGTAGAGATTCGGTTGGTTGTTACATCGGAGGCACCTTTTATTATTGAAGCATCATTATATACCTTATAATTATTTTTATTGTTTCGCTCTTTAATCAAACATTGTATACTCTTTGCAAATAAAACTAGAAAATTTCTTTTAAAATTCCATCGATCTTTCATTCATCCCTTAATCAGTATTTGTATGACCCTCTTGGCCCTCATGGTAAGACCGCTCCAGCCTGGTCGAGTCGATACTGCGACTCCGAATATCGGAGGGCGTTTCGCAGAAAGCGATCTTTTGACGGATTTCAAACAATTGGCCCATTGTTGTGGAGGCGCACGACTGAGCTGTTGACTCAGTGGGAGCGACGGAATTGGAACAAAATGCACCGTCTTATTTGCAGGCACAATATTTGCTTTTCCGAAGAATATTAATTAGTGTGAAGCAGAACTTTAGTGACGCGAATCGATCAGCCAGCCGATCACGATCCAGATGGTGGGGTCACGATCACGATCCCGGTGGAGTTGGGTAAATTTCCAAACGCTGTTTGTTCGGGTATTATTGGAACCCCTCGACGGGCCTATATATAAGTTTGGAGTAGATGGGCGGCCCCAGTCGAATTTATATTTCTGTCGGTTCGACATCCAACACTATGACTTCTTCGCTGATTCTCCTCGCTGGCCTGGCGACCTTGGCTGTGGCTGTTGGGGCCACCGACTACTGCTCGAGCTCGCTGTGTTCCGGCGGAAAGAAGCACATCGCCTGCGGAAACAAGGGCGTAAGTGGGCGGGTCCGCACGGGCGTAGTAGAGGCGACATGACAATGGGAACTTCTTCATCTCCCACTCCAGAACTTCCTCGCGAAGTGTCCCAGCAACGCGGCCATGGTGAACCTGACGCCCTTCAAGAGCACCATCGTGTCCATCCACAACTCCAAGCGCCACCTGGTCGCAGGCGGCTCGTTCAGGAATTTCAAGGCGGCCGCCCGCATGGCCACCATGCAGTGGGACGACGAGTTGGCCGCGTTGGCGGCCTTCAACGTGAAGCAGTGCCAGATGAAGCACGACACCTGCCGCAACACCGACGCCTTCAAGAAGTCCGGCCAGAACCTCGCCCTAATGTCCTACACGGGCAAGAAGGACCGCAGGTCGACCGAGTACCTGGTGCAGAACCGCGTAAACGCCTGGTTCCGGGAGTACAAGAACGCCAAGAGGAGCCAAATCAACAAATACCCCGGCAGACACAACGGGCCGTAAGTCGCATCCGAACGACATGGTCCGACCCCTCCAACCGCACACTTCTTCCTCTTGCAGCCCCATCGGCCACTTCACGGTCTTCGTCACCGACAGGAACAACCGCGTGGGCTGCGCCGCGTCCACTTGGACCGTCGACGAGATAAACAACTTCCTGATCGCCTGCAACTACGGCAGCACCAACATCGTGGGCCTCCCCGTCTACGCCACCAGCACCAAGGCCGGCTCGGGCTGCAAAACGGGCCAGAACCCCCAGTACCCCAACCTCTGCTCCTCGCAGGAGACCTACGACATTTTCAATTGACTCCACTTTGGCGATTCATAGATAACTTCAAACAATAACCGTGTGTGTCCTTTGGGGTTGGATGGGTCGGGGGGAGACTGTTGTATAAGGATAAACCATAGATCTCTCTGAGACTGATTCGTTGCCCATTTTGTTGGCTGAATTTTTTCGCTCGCGAAATCATCTTCAGGCAAGGGAAAATCTTCCTCAAGGAACATATTGAGAGATCGGGAGTGAGGGGAAAACTTCTGAAAGTACAAATTTGTCAAGAAAAATCTCTTAGCACCACCCTGAGCCCCGCCCTCCAAGGGTTTAGCGCCAACAGTCATCGAGAGTACCTTAAATCATCATACTCACTTTTTGGCCAAAACTCTGAAAAAACACGAAATTTTGATTTTTCGGTTTCTCGATTTTATCATAGCTCCCGAACCCGTTGTACGATTGGGATGGTTTTTATTTATATATACAGGTCATCGGAAGCGGAGGTCGAAACGATGCGAGCTGAAATCGCTCAGATCTCAATGAGATCTTTTTTACTTTACCCACTTCAAAAATAAATTTTTTTTTCAAAAAATTCCGAAAAAACGAAAAATTACAACAACAAAATATGGCGGCGGACTCATTTGGTTTGATCAAAAAGCGAGGTGAAATTAATGACAAAATATCAGATATCCACAAAATTCACACATATTAACCGATCGGGCAATACAATATATCAAAATTAAAAAAAGTTATTAGTATTAAAAATATTACCAAAATAACAAAAAAAACAATTTTAGGTTAAATATTTTTTTTTTATTTTTTTACGTGATAAACCATATCTTATATATATATTTTTTGAAAGCTGATTCAATTACTCTTAGTTTACACATATAATTTACCATTTGAAAAAATTATTAATTTGTATTATTATTATTATTTTTTTCTTTTTAAAATTATCCTAAAATCCGTATTTCGTCGTCCAATTTCACTTGAGTTTTTTCTGAATTCAATTCTTTCTGTTATGGCAACACTTACATATAATTTTAGAAGTGGTTGGCAACACGAATATTTGACAGTTTGACAGTTCGGCCATAAAAGCGGCGTTTACATGGTATTTGTTTTCTTTCTGAATCAGAATTATAATTTAAATTATATTTATAAACAGTAAGAAATGGAAACGCTAGGTTTGATAAACTCCCACTTTCTCCATTGGCTTGTTATAAATAATTCATTCTTCCTTCAGAACCAGATACCAAAAGAGCCAAAATCGAGAAACAGCTTCACGCTGAAAACGGAAATCCAGACGAAGAAGATGGTCTGTGACAATGTTTTCTTTTAATAATAAACAAATATCTATTTTTCTAATTGTTCCTATTGCAGAGCTGGAAACTCCCTCCGTCTTCAATCCGAAATTCCGCGTCTGTCCCTACCTGGACACCATCAATCGGCCGCTGCTTGACTTCGATTTCGAGAAACTCTGCTCGATTTCCCTGACGCGCATCAATGTGTACGCCTGTCTGGTCTGCGGCAAGTACTTCCAGGGACGTGGCACCAATACACATGCCTATACGCACTCGGTCTCCGAGTCCCACCATGTGTTCCTGAACCTTCAAACTCTGCGTTTCTATTGCCTGCCCGATAACTACGAGATCATCGACTCCTCACTGGACGACATCAAGTACGTGCTGAATCCCACATTCACGACGCAAGAAATCAAGAACCTCGACGTCGCTGACCAAGTGAAATACTCGCGGACTGTTGACGGAACCCTTTATCTTCCCGGCGTCGTGGGTCTGAACAACATCAAAGCCAACGACTACTGCAACGTTGTGCTGCATGCCCTCTCGCATGTGGGGCCACTACGCAACTACTTTCTTCGTGAACAGAGCTATGCGAAGATCAAGCGATCTCCCGGCGACTCCATCTTCAACCTGGTACAACGATTTGGCGAGTTGATGCGCAAAATGTGGAATCCTCGCAACTTTAAGGCACACGTCTCGCCACACGAGATGTTGCAAGCGGTTGTGCTGTGGTCGAAGAAGCGTTTTCAGATCACAGAACAAGGCGATCCTATAGACTTTCTCTCGTGGTTTCTACACACACTACATCGGGCCATGAAGGGCAATAAGAAACCCGACTCATCCATAATTTACAAGAGCTTTTTGGGTGAAATGAAGATCTTCACTCGCAAAATACCGCCCGTTGAGTTGGATGATACACAAAAGTCCCTGCTGCTGGCCACCGAAGAGTATCAAGAAAAGTGTGAGGATTCCAACTTCCTGTACCTAACCTGCGATCTGCCTCCACCGCCTCTGTTTACGGACGAATTCCGGGAGAATATCATTCCTCAGGTGAATCTGTACCAGCTGCTCGCAAAGTTCAACGGCTCCACCGAGAAGGAGTACAACACATATAAGGACAACTTCCTGAAGCGGTTCGAAATAACGCGGATGCCACAGTACATCATTTTGTACATTAAACGCTTCACAAAGAACACATTCTTCTTGGAGAAAAATCCCACAATTGTGAACTTTCCCATTAAGTAAGTTTTTTAGCCTAAGGTCCGATACATTATTATAATAATCCTTCTCCTTTCATAGAAATGTGGACTTTGGCGACATTCTTGGCATGAAAAATCAAGACCAGGTTAAAAACAAATACAATCTTGTGGCGAACATCGTGCACGATGGCGAACCAATGAAGGGAACGTTCCGAGCACACGTGCTGCACAAGGCCAATGGCCAGTGGTACGAGATGCAGGACTTGCATGTAACGGAAATTTTACCACAAATGATTACCCTAACCGAGTCATACATTCAGATCTATGAGAAGAGCAACGATTGATGATGAAGGATGGGATCGACGCAGATCTACAAAATATCTGCAAACTGTAAAATTTCCTTAGTGTAAACAATGATTGAAATAAATTTAAATGATTGCCAGCCAAACTCCTGGTTTATTATTAAATAATTGCAATACCCATAGACATTTCGGAGGACTTTATCTGCGGACATGCGTAGAGTGAACAGCTCTTTGAACGAGTCTCGCTGTCAAAACACTGTCTCACTCAACTCGTTGGGGAAAATAATCGATTTCAAAATTGCTGTGCTCATCAGTGACCAATAGAGGTGGACAAAGTCATTATTAAATCATTGGGCGTCCTAGTTAACAGTTTTCAGCAGGAGAACACAATTTTGTAGAAGCAAGAATGGCAGAGGGCACCTACGAGTACGAATGCATGCGGGCCGAGCTCCTGGGCATCGACAAGCCCAATGAGGAAGAGTTCGAAAAGGCACGTGTGGAACGACTTCAACGGGAACAGGCCGAGTTGGAGGCAGCCGAGGCCAATGTACAAACACCAATTCAATTAGTTTGTAAGGGTCAATTACTCAGACATTTTCGTTTGCAGAGACTCGAGGAGCAGGATGAAGCCTTGAGAAGCGCTGGTGGGAAGTTGGATGAGCTGAACTCGATTCTCTCCTCCACCCAGCACAAGTTGCATCGATTCAAACAGACGGCCTGTGGCAGTCTCTCGAACATTTTCAACCGTTCGTCCGTGGACGCAGGCGATGCACAGGGACCCACCACATCGGCAACGGCCAGCAGGCGCAACACCACAGCCAGCGGAGGGATGGCTGACCTTCATAGGGATTCGGACATCAATGCAGCACTGGACAATCTGGATGAGATGCAGCAACAGGAGGACGGCGACGACATTCAGCCGCGAATACCGACCGAAGCGATACGCAAAGCCAAGTTGGATATTCAGAAGAAGTTGGGCGCACAGACGGACGGACTGGATATGCTGATTAATAAGGCCGAACGGGCCGAGATGGCGATGGCTGCGCAGTCGGAGCAAATCAAGAAATTCACCAAGTAGGAGCAGAGGAAATAATTATCGTTAGTTACACATGTATGTCAATCGAAAGTGAAGGCTTAGCTAGAAGGAATATATCATGCAGTGGGCAGCTCAGAAACAAAGAGCTATTATTTCCAAATAAAATCACTTAACTTTCAAATATAAAAACTTCAGTCAACCAAAGCAATATTTAGAATAATATATTTACTGTCAAAATATACAACATACATATATTTTCAAATCAAGCGGAAATTGAATACCGCGTACAAAATTGCGCCTTTAAGAATTCTGAATATTAGCAAAAAAATATTGACGCGCTTCTTCGCAGCAAAGAACTTCCGCGAAGGAATGGACAACCTTGAGCTCTTTCAATTATCCATGGCCAAGGACCAGACACAAGCGAAACACTTGGCCACAACTGCTCTGAAGCCATTCCTGCTGGAAGGTAAGCCATAAACAGACACAATTCGACCCATATTAAAGGCATTTCATTTATCATTGAGTTTGAATATCATTTATTTTCCACTGATTAAAGCTAGCGAGCGAGTTAAGTTAAACTAAGTGCATACTTAAGTTATATGTACATATGTAGATATGTACAATAAATCGTAATCTAATGAACACATTCGACACCAAAATTATAATCAAAATTTACCATAGTTCAATTCCCATTTGATGTTATGGTTATTACTGTCGTTGCAAACGCTATTGTAAACACGTATTTAATTGTTTTATTAAATTAAAATTCTAATCCTTTACAAAACTGTAAGTCCTATTATTCGTATTTGAGTGCAGGAAGGAACTTAAGGAACAAAGCACGATATTGAAAGGAAGTCGATCGATGAGCATCTTTCTATTTTATATAAATACACATATAAGTCCTTCAGTCTTTCCTGTGAAAGTCAACTAGTGGTTGTAGAAGACGTAGCTCAGTTGAAAATCATCATTAGTGAAACGGTACAATTCTGGCAATAATAAAGAGTTTTCTTCTAGCTCGGCCAAAAGCTCGCGGAAAAGCGTGGGTGAAATTTTTACCAAATGTATTGTGATATCCTGCTTCCAAAAAGCCAACAGCGGAGCATCCCCACTCGCTTCACCCTTTGTCTGCGGCTGGTCGTCCATAACGCGATACAACAACTTGAAGCATTTAAATTTTTCTAACTTAACTTGGAGCACATTGTTGTTGTTGATACTGCCGTGGGCTAGTGGTTTTGCATTGCGCAGTACCTCCAGCTGCTTTTCCAGTATATTGAGTAGTAGATAGCTACGCTGGCGATTAGGAAAGGTGGCTTCTAGGATTACTTTCGAGAATTGCATTTGATGCAGCAGTTCGTGGTCCAGACTAGATTCCCTTATTATTTTGTACAACAGTTGACAAGTGGGCGAGTGCTGCGTTGTGTTGAATATTTCGGACATGCCCTCGCTGGCTGATTTTTTAATCCGTAATATATCGCACCACAGTTTGAACGCCTTTCCATCGAACATGGCTTCCCCCAAGTATTGCAGACAACGCCGGCAGTAGATATGCGTTTCCTTCTCTTTGGTCTTTGCTGCGACTAGTTCTGAATTAAGTACAATGAATTGGAAGCCGTAGAAGAGATCCCTTGACTGCGGCACCAAAACCTGGCCGAAGTCGGGTCCATGGTGGCAAAAAAATTCACCCATGTCAATGGAACCGGAGGGAAATTCGAGTATTCTTTGGAATGAATGGTTCTCAGTTAAGTTTCCTTCGCAATTTTTGCAGTGCACCGATATGTCTTCGTTTATCTCAATCCGTGGCACCTGCTGCAACAAAGCCATTGGCGCTGGCTGCTTGGCAGAGTCGTCCTCCGGTATCTCATCGATTGTTATGCGAAAGCTGGCGTTGCACTCCTCCACTGTCAGGTTGCTCATGGTGCGCGCCTCGATGGCGAAGTGATCACGCACCGAGGCGCACGTTTCCGTCGAGTACTCCCTGAGGCGGATGGCATCGTGTTCCACGTGAATTTTCAGAAACTCAGTTTCGGTAAGACTCTGGTCGAACTGAAGGAATACATTGGCGCAATGCAGATTCTTGCGTACTTCGACGCAGATGAAGCGCAAGGACATTGGTTCGCTGGTAACCACGATGCACACACAGACTGAAGGCCACTGGAAAGGAAGAGCAGTCGTCGTTGAACAGTTATTTTTATTCCATACTCTTGACCATTCTACTTACCACGAATTCGACGCAATTGTTTGTTAAACATGAACAAATTTACATTTTTGGGCCGATCGACGACGTTGTTTTCGTACGAAATTTCCTTTGTTTTTGTCGTCGTTGGCTTGCTTCCAGGGTTGCCGAATGCACTTCAATCCAACTGTTTCACTTCACTTTTGATGCCAACACCACGACACTCCAATTTTGCAGAAACACTTCACTTTGCTAAACGCAGATTTTCGGTATAGTAATAGCTACTTTTGTCGCGTTTTCAGAAATTAAACAGTGACAAATTTTTTTCTTTTTTTTGGTCATCAAAAAATTTGTTGGGCTTGTTTTCGGTGACTTTATGAAATCACTGCACAACACTTCAAAACACTTCACTTTTCGCCCTCTTGCACTACGCTCAAAAATTCTGGCGCGGCAACCCTGCTTGCTTCCCCGATTCGTGTAATTGCGCGAAAAAAATGACAGTTGGAAGTATTCATAGCGATGTCTTACAAATTGTATTTTCACAGGCGCATTCAGCGTCAAAAAAATATCGGTGTATTTTCGGTGGAGAACTTTATTTGAAAAAATTGTTCGAGATGTTAACTTTGTTCCTCTTTTATTGTTTAGTTCTCTGTACCAGGGCTGTCAGGAAAAAGTGAAGTGGAGTACTCCGAAGTGTTACCCCCAAAATGCCATATTCGACGACAAATTTCAGGAGTAAAGCAAATACAGTACCAGGCATCGAAATCTGTCCTGTTTTAATTCACTACAAAGTGAAGTGTTTTCGAAAAAGTGGAGTTACTTTAGTAGAAAGTGAAGTGAAACACTTCAATTTAATTGGTTCCGGGAGCCCTGCTCTATATATTAATGTATGAAAAAAATGTATGGTTGGCAACTCTGCGAAACTGCCGTTATGTTCCCTGAATCCACTTGTCTTGTTGCAAAATTTCAAATGTCAGTTTTGGCAAAACCAACAACAACTAAAACAACAACAAATCAACAACTACAACAAGTAAAAGTTGCTTTTCATTTTCTCTTCGTCATCATTGGACACTCCGTTCCTACCATTCGTTCTCTGCTCTGCGGCTGATTCGCGGCTGCTGCCATTCGTGTTGTTCGTCCCATCGACTTGAGTTGGAATTGGAATTCAGTGGGAACTGCAATTCATTATTTACCATTCATTAATTGGAATCCGCTGCAATTAATTATTACAAAACATTCGCAATTCTCATCGCGTCAAGTGCTTGCAGAGGACAGAGTGGAAATTTGAATACCAGATAATGTGTAAGTACAGCTGGAAAAATTAAAATTTCCCCTTAATTGTCGATTAATTTTGCGCGATAAGGTGAGTTTGCTAATTACACGAATAGAAATGCAAAGTAATCGTCTTCGAAAATGCGCGGAAATCCTGAGTGAGAGAATAAAAAGTAAATTTCACCCAAGTTGTCAGATTTCGATGGAAAAATATATATATTTTTTTTCATTTCTCTCCACTCCTTCCTTTTTTGATCGCGCTCCAGTCGTTTTCGTCGTGTAGTCGTCGTCGTCTTCGTACCTTGTCGCCGCCAATTCCTTCCTCCCTCCCCCCCGTTCGGCCGAAAGACCGTCGCGGCTCGAATCTTTGCCCTAGTCTCCCAGTGCCTCAGAGTGGCGTTGTTGCCGTGTTGTTGTATTCCCGTTTGTTGCTTTGCTTCGTTTGTTTTTGGCTCTAAACCCACTGAACTAATAATAAAAATCCGCACAATCGTATTTTGTTGTTGTCCGTTTGTCCGCTCTTCCGTTCGTTTTGATCGATTTTATTTTTGTATTTCCTTCAATTTTCCTTTATCCCCACTTGGAGTTTTATCTCCAATCGGGCTGCTGTATTTTTATGATCGCGAATCCAATGCTTTGTATTTCGAAGCCTCCGGTTCGGTTACGATCCCAGTTACTTCAAGCCCAATCAAGAAGTACAGCTTTAGAGACTGCTTTCCTCCGCATCTGCCTCTGATCAGGGGATTCGTTTTTGCACCGTGATCAATCTCAAAGAAACGAGTCGAGTCGGCTGCTTAAATTATCATTTCTTATGTAATTTATGACTCGTCAGCTTTTATGTTCGTGAGATTTTCACATTTGTTGTGGTCGTTTCATACTTCGCAAATATTTGCTTTCCCGTTTATTCTCTCTCTAATCACGGCGCAACCATCATATCTTGTGATTTTACACTCAACTTTTTCAGGTGCATTATTGTGCATCAGTCGATCTTTTAACAAATACCGCATCCTACAATCTGTAAAGTTTCGTTGCCCTCAGGGACCCCCGTTATAGAGATCATAAGGACCCATCTGCATAGAACCAACAAGATTCTGTTGAGCACCCTTTATTATTTAGAACACTTGAGCGGCAATCCATTAATTATTCATAATACTTTGTCCGCTCTGGTGCTCGGCTATAAATAAATTCCGCATTAATTCAATGCTTCGTTTCCAATTCTACATGCATTTTCTTTAAATTCATATATTTCTTCACTACTTTGCATTTTTCATTTTATTCAACTATTCTTCGCGTTTCTTTCGCAATATGTGACTGTCAATAATTTCTCTGTATTAACTTATCGTTTTACAAGTTTTAAATGCTGTAAATATGCATTTACTTCTCTTTTAATGATTGCGTTCGTTGTCCATGAATGGCTTCCATTCGCGCAATATTGTATTCTCGTTCACTCCACCCCCATGCGCACACGCCTCAGTTGGTATCATGCACAACTGACTGAATGTAGATTTAATTGTTTAAGAGAGACATATGATCGACATACAACTGGTATTGACTTCCATTCCTAAACGGTCTACTGTGGTTATGCACCTATTGCGCATTTGTAACCGGCCCTTAGTTATTGTGGCAAACAGAGTAGAGTAAACTTTTAAAAGAGCGATATCTCACATCTTTGCATGCATATATGAGTATGTGACTGATAGACAGCTGACTAAAGTTATAATTTCTCCGGAAAGTATTTAAAATGTTCCCATTAATCTTACGTATAATGCAACTTAATTAGGAGGATGCACTCTCCATGAGTAATAAATCTGGTCTGAGTTTTTCTTTGTAATTGTAAATAGATTCTGTAATTGTTCAATAATTAAATTATTATTTATTTGGTTATCCACTCACACCTTCGTCACAGTGCTAACGCTGTTAGAAGGTTTGGTGGCATTGCCCAGACCGAGTAGAAACCACATTATAATTGTCGTCGGGCTCTACGCTCGTTTATTGACGGTTTTGTAAATTGCAGATTAGATTACAATGCTTAAGTAGCACAGACCAACGGCGTTCGTTACTATGTTTGTTTGCATTTCGTTTTCACATACTCTAAGTAGCGAATTAAATTTAATTGTTTACTCTTGTCTTTGTCTGCCGCCTTCGCCGGGGTCCATGTAGCATTGCAACATTGCTCTCGCGGTCTGTCAGCTTGATTGAGTTCAGTTTGCGGTCGTTGCGACCAACAAGAGTTTCACAGCCAACGGCTTTGTTCAGCCCAGCTGTGGGTAGTTTTTCCCAATGCAATAGCTTTTTTGAGGGCGTATATTTTCCCATTGTTCATAATGCTGCTTAGATGTTAACGATCTTCTCATATGTTTTCCATTACAACCATGAATTTAAACAGTATGTTTACAATTAATAATTTGCTGTCTCACCGTCCTGTGCAATCGATAAAATTGGCTCGATGCCGATTTACGTTCGTTCACACAAACACAATTGATTGGTATTCAAAAATCTATTTGCATTTCAGTGGCACGCCCCCTCTATAAACATTTGCTTGCGATATCCAAGCAGCCCGGCTCCCATAGTCTGCCGGCTGGGCGATCGACATTTGCCTCCCATATTAGCAAAAGTCGTTTGCTTTATTTTCACACTGGCCCAACTCTGTTTTCAGCATCCCCATCGGCAATAACCCAGCAGAAGTTGGCAAAATGGAGCAAAGATTTCTACAGCGAACCAAAGAATCTCTTGGCGCAGAATGTCTGCTCGCGGGTGGATCCCTTCGATGTCTGCCTGTCGCGCAAGTCGCTGGAGACGGCCAACCATGTATTTAATTACAAGGTAATGCACGAATCAAACGAACTGGGTTTATAGATTCATTTCTTTGGACTTTTGTTTGTAGGTGGAAAGTGAAGGCAAACCCATTACCAATCAGAAGAGCTCGGGCAGATGCTGGCTGTTTGCCGCCCTTAATTGCATTCGTTTGCCTTTTATGAAGCAGTACAACCTGGATGAGTTCGAATTCTCTCAGGGATATCTCTTCTATTGGGACAAAATCGAACGTTGTAATTACTTCCTCAATAACATTGTCAAGACGGCGAAACGAGGCGAAGCCATAGACGGACGCTTGGTGTCATTCCTCTTGAATGTAAGACGAATTGAATCATATTTGTGAATATTCGTTGATCTGTTCTTTTTGTACAGGATCCCACATCGGATGGCGGTCAATGGGATATGTTAGTGAACCTCATTACCAAACATGGTCTTATGCCAAAGAAATGCTTCCCAGAGAGCTACAGCTGCGAGGCTAGTTTACGTATGAATGCCATTTTGAAGAGCAAGGTGAGTAATATTTCTCAAAGCAATATAAGGAATTTTTGTATTATTCCCTGTGATATTGTAGCTACGTGAATATGCCAAATTACTTCGTGACCTCATGGACTCCAATGCCAGTGATGAGGAAGTTCATCTGAAGATCGACAAAATGATGGGTGAAATCTACAAGGTAGTTGGCATCTGTTTGGGCATCCCGGCAGAGACCTTTACTTGGGAATATTACGACAAGTCGAAAGCATATCAATCTGTCGGTCCAGTGACTCCCATTGAATTCTATAACCAATACGTAAAGCCTTACTTCAACGTCGAAGACAAAGTATGTTCATCGAGTATGATGCAATATTGCCGAATTGTTAACAAATGTATTTTCTTTAGGTTTGTCTGGTAACAGATCCTCGTCCTTCAAGCTGTTACGACCAGGCCTACACAGTGGACTGTTTGGGCAATGTTGTTGGGGGTCGCCCAGTTTTGTACAATAATCAACCAGTGGAACTTCTACTGCAAGTTGTCACTGAAAGCTTAAAGCAGGGCGAACCCGTATGGTTCGGCTGTGAGGTCTCGAAACGTTTTGCCTCGAAGCAGGGCATCGAGGACTTGGGAGTGTAAGTCGGCAAACTATTTGTTTCGATTAGTCGTCATTTAACGCATCATCTCTTTATTGTATAGTCACGATTTCAAGCTTGTATTTGATATTGATATTCAGACAACTTTGAGTAAGGCAGATCGCTTAATCTTCGGAGAATCGGCGATGACACATGCTATGGTGTTCACTGCAGTTTCAGTTGACGTAAGTTTATAATTAGTAATCACAGTTTATCAAAACCATAATCAAACATTATCTATCTTCAGCAAAATGGCGTACCGAAGAAACTGCGGGTGGAGAACTCGTGGGGTGAAGATCGCGGTGAAAAGGGATACCTAGTGATGACAGCTGAATGGTTCAAAGAATTCGGTTTCGAAGTTGTTGTCGACAAGAAGTTTGTACCGGCAGAAATTCTGCAAGTCTTCAATATGGAACCAATTGTGCTTCCAGCATGGGATCCTATGGGCACCCTTGCACAATAAATCTAATTTTAGTTGCACATGAAACGAAAACACCAAAGTGTTTAAGTGTTAACACTTTTAAGAAGTGCTGCAATTGAAGGTTTTTTACGAATCCTTCAATTGATCGTCTTAACATATAATATTTTTATTAGCCTCTTCAAACATGGAATTATTACTATTTATAAATATGTATACATATATAATCAAAGAAGACATGCATTTGAAAACAAAAATAAATGAAAACAATTATTGTGCATTTTTGTTCATCACCAAAAGAACAGTACCAGCATTGTATAAGAATATTTGTAAATGCAATTTTTATTAAATATTTTAAAAAATACATGTACAACTTAAATTATTTAATTTCGTGTAAAGTAAAATAGATTAGTTGAAAATTAAATTTTCCTAACAAATCCTTAACTAGTATCAAAGAAATTTAAGCTCGGCTTATACTTATTTCACCTGTTGCTGCATTGCGAGAAACTGCTCATTTTCCCACTGCTTCTGCGAGTAATAGAGATTTTATCTCATTTTCCTTTTTCCGTAACCCATATTCGTACTGTAAGCGCAACCAAATACCCTTGCACATCTTCACCAGGCGCCCATCGATTTCTTTGGCTTTCATGGCGAATCTGTATTGATCCCGAATTATGTGTTTAGCCCGGCCTAGCTTGCCAGTTTGAATGAGTGATATACTGTAGTAGAGCTTGCAGCGAGCCTGCATATACGGATCACCGAGACGCATGCCAATGGCCAGCTGTCGCAAGGAAATATTGCCTGCTATCTTAGCCTGAAGTGAAACAAGTTGTTGGTGAATCGTGAACGCATCGAAAATCAAATTGATACATACACAATTAGAAAATTGCTCTCCCAGAGCGGAGTAACCTCCGCCGAGCGTGGACAACCACGACATCAAATAGTCCACCTCGATCTTCTCCCAGAGAGTGTGTCGCAGCATGTCGTTCCTGCAATTGAATAAAATCAGATGGATATTTCAAAATGCCGTCGTTTGTTATCCAGATTACCATTTGAAATCGATTATTTCCTTCTGAGGCGGTTCTAGCTGCAGCCACAACAGGTCCATCTGACGCAATGCTGGATTCTCTCTGAGCTGCAAGCGGAACTGTGTGAATTCCAGAATCTCTCGCAGTAGATAGAAGGCGGAGATGCCATCGATGACCAGGCGCAATCTTTTCAACGTTTTCCTAGAAGCTAGCGGCAGTTGTTGACTATTATCCTGGCTTTCGTCAGAGGATTCAAAGTCGTTGGAAGGCCTCGAACGCCAGGGTTTTGTGGGCAGTTTTTCAACGTTATTGTTATTCTCGATATGCAAATACTGACGTTTGTGCCAGAAGTCGGAAATACAAACAATTATTGTCATTTTCCTAGGAATGCACGCGATTAAATTGTGAATTTTAATTAAAAGAAACTTTGCTCCTCGAAGTCTATTTATTCAACTTTCCGGCACCAGCTGTTTATTGTTTTGGTTTTGTTAAATAATTTTGACAGTTCGTCGAGTGTTTTGTGGAACGCAAGTGGAAATCAGCACGATGAATTGTGGAATCTGATCTGTGGATCGCAAAATTCGTTTATCGAGAATATAACAAATGAAAAATTACATAGGATTTATATATAATATATAATATTTATTCGATAATTCCATTTCGTAAATAAATAATAACTAAAAATTTTATGTAAACACCCGTAGAATTAGAAACTTACTGCAAAATGTAAAAGCTTCTGATATTAAATTAATAATAAGAAGTAATATTTTTTAAAAGTTTTTTAAATACATCTTGACGATGAAATGTTTTTGTTAATTCATTTTAATTTGCCATATATTTAATATATGTAAATAAATATGTATGTATGTACGATGATTTAACATAGATATGAATTCATTGTTTTAATTGTGTGTAAAATATGATTTCTCAAGTTAAAATAGATAAAATATTGCGTTATAGTCTACTGAGTGGCCTATAACTTCATAAGAAAAAATAGATACAATTTAATTGAGACCAAATGCATATCACAAATTCATAACTTATTAGGAAAGGAAACTGAATGTTAATTTTCCTTTTGTGAAAATACTTTGATATAGTATAGAAAACATTGATCATTTTCAAGTTATAAAATATTTTCTAACTGGATGGATTTCGTCTCGCGAACGGGAGCCGGAAATCGCGCCAAAGTCCTCGCCGAGCAACTCCTCAAAGAGTTTTCCATTAACTTTTATGGGGTGCCAGAGAAATGCGATCCACACAAGCGGCTGACTTTCTCGTCGCTCCGGAGATTCGTGCGATCGAGGGCGAGGGGGACGCTCCGAACCGAACACCGGAAGTTGGAGTTACTCATTCGCGTAAATGTGTCAACACTTTTTCGAGACTCTCAGTTAATGGCAACAGGACGGAGTCGCTTGGTGGAAACGCATTTTCCACCGATCCACCGGAGGGGAACCGAATCGAAAAACTCTCACAAAGGGCGGCATTCGAAGAGAAACCGACGATTATAATTAAGAACTGCGAAACAGGAGCATGGGTGTGAACACCGAAGTGATCTCCGAGTCCAATAAGATCAATGGACTAGCTCAGAGCCCGATGCTCTGAACTGCAATATTATCCGGAGTTGATTTGTGCCGATGCAGCAAGAGAATCTTCTTTGAGAAGCCGCAACTCTCCATTGCCCCGGCCATAAATTCTCGAATAATTGTAAACAGCGTAGCATCCCGAAACTGCCGATCGCTGCTGTTATTATGGCCAGATTCCGTGTCTCGAATACCTGGCCGCATACAAAGGCAGACAATTAAATTTTCGTGTAAACAAAATAACGATCAACTATTTATTACAATCGAACGACAGTCGGCGGCAGCAAGGGCAGGAGCAGGAGCAATCAAAATGGAAACAAAGACATTAAGAAAAACAATCACAGCATGGCTTTCTTGGCTTCCTCGGCTCGTCGAGGGCTCCAGATGGGAGCCGAAAACGAATTAACAAAAATCCAATGATGCCATTGTGTTGGTTATAGAAACCAGAACACCTCGGACGAAGAACCGCCGGAGGAGACATTTGCATCATTCGCTCGGCCGACTCATCGGAGCTTCAGACTTCGTGCCGCAGCAACAAACTTTCACCTGCGGTCCACCTTCCTCTCCTCTCCTCCCTCGACCCGCTTGAAACGTTCCGCCGCGATCGCCATTTTGTAAACACGGCAACTTTCGGCCGCATTGTTTACATTGGGCGAGGAGCGAAGCGCTTCCCAACTTTATTTGTGGCCATTGCGGCGGAGCACCTGCGGCACGGCGTACTCTGCACTTAATATTTATTTATCATTTTTGTTTCTCCTCACCGAACGAACGCACATCGGATGAGTAAACATTCGAAAATAAAATTCGGCTTCCCCAATCGTGAGAGCCGTCGCCTTCGCCGCCGACCGCCCCGCAGCTCATGATCGCACTCGATTATGGCACATTTAGTGGCCACGTTAGGCGATCATTAGTTTTTATGGTGCGCACACAGAGAGCTCCATAGAGGCTGGGGCCCATGTGCGCTGCAGCGCCAGCTCCGCATCATCGTCGTCGTGGTGCTTCGTCGGACGCCCACCCGACGGTGCCATGGGGCGAACAGAGATCCTCGCGTGACTCAGCCGTGGGTCCGTCGTCTGGTCTCTGCAGGAGTGGCTGAGTTGGAGCTCCGCCCCTTTGCTGGGGCTCACCGCGGACTTGAGTGAATCTCTCGCTGGGCACAGTGGAAACCCGATAAACCAATTGATCACAGTTGAAGTTTTCATCACCATGAAAATGCCTTTCTTCTCTCCTCTCTGCTATCCAAAGAAGTTGATGGTTCGACTTCAGTTCAACGAATCGAGGGAGGACTCTAACCACATCACTTGAACTCAGCATCGCGGGATTCCAAAAATAGTCGCCCAGAGAGCGATCCTCTCAAATTCGATCTGTTTCACTCGAATCGAACGCCAGCCGATCGAAAGGCGAGCGAGAGTCGAGTCGGACCAAGCGATGCTGGGAGAAGCGAAGGCTCCCTGATTGGTCGGAGCGACCGGCGAACCGAACTCAAGCGAGCGACGGAGCACTTGAGTCGTCTGCGGGTGCCGAACAAATCGCTGCGCCGAGCTGCGAAGGGTCTTCCTCCGATATGTAAATAAAAATAGATGCTCGATCGCAAAGAGCGGGACGGAGTGCGTGAGCGAGAAGAGATGAGTGGGGCTGGGTCTGGTCTCTGGTGCGAGATATGGACGGATCTGCTTTAAACGGAGATGAACGCCGGAGGTGCCGTTATTCTCGCATAACCCGTTAGACGGAAGACACGCCATCGCTCGCGTAACGGATACGGATTTACGCACACAAACACACACCATCGGGATCCATCGCATCGCATACGGATCTCGTCAGAGGCAGCCTTTGTTGTCGTCGTCGTCCCGCCGGAGCTCGTCCATCTCTCGTCAGTGCCAGCAATCAGTCTATCGATCCATCGGACGTCGTCTCGCACCTACCGCCAACACAGACAAACACACACACACGGCCAGCCACAAGGCGGAGATCTAAATAAAGTGTCAATTGAATGGATCAACGGCCCGGCCCGCGGATATCGCTGCGATCGGTTGAAAGTTTAATTGACGTGCTAAAAAGGTTGCCGCGCTGATGTGCGAGTGTCAGGATCGTTTTTCGCAAATCAGTGCCACCCATCGTCGACGTGCCCCAGACTCTCGGCGGATTCCGATCTCGGTCGATTCGCTCTGATCTGATCCCGTCTCGCTCTGGTTCGATATCAAATCGGAATTGGCGATCGTGTGTTCGATCAATCATTGGTGAATTGTTAGCCGCCGCACTATTGAAGAACTCACCCAAGACGTTTTCCACACACACGCGGGCGCGCTTTCGACAGTTTTATCGGCCGCGTCGTGTTAAGTGATTCGAGGAATTTCGCACCTTTCCGCGCGCGGGTCCATCGTGAGTTGTGCCATGATTTGACAACGGCGCGAGAAACAATCGCCGCCTAATTGAGTGCAAATTATTTATTTACCCTTGTGATTTCGAGTCTAAATCGCGTGATCGATCACCGCCGATCGAACCGGTAATTGTTGCCAAAAAAACCAGGACATTGTGCTTCGAGGAATCTTCGTTCTCTGCATGCATCAGGCCGTCTACCGTCGTCCGGTGGGAAACATCATGGGTCCGACGGAGTGCGCCAACGCCATGGTATCGACCATGCCCTTCATGGATAACTCGGGGCTGGGGGCCAACATCGCCGACTACGGCTGCTACACCACGGACTACTGGGCGACCCCGTACTCGGGTGGACTGAGCCCCATGAAGCAGATCGAAGGTAAAGCAGGCTCCATCTCATTCGAATATTAGAATCCACCATGTACAACACAGTCCTCATAGTTCTCGTGTCCCAGATCACGCCCCGATGCCCTCTCCCCATAACGGGGCAGCACAACATGTCCCTGCGTCTTAATTAAGTCCGCGAATCGGGAACAAGTTGTAGTGGAAACAAATTGCTCTGTGTCCTCAGAACTAAACATTCGCATAAATCATCGCAGTTTCCACGACATCTCGAATTATGAGTCTTCGCATATTTTGATTTATTTCGTTTTAAGAGAAAATTCAAAATTAAATATCATGGGCGCCGATGCCGCAGGCAACATCAAAAGTCGACAGTCGGAGTGTCGCCGATTTGTCGCCTATAAATCTAGAAATAATTCAGAAAGGTGGACTCGATCTCGACATCTTTGTCTTGTTGAAGAGGGAAAGAGTAGGGGGGAAACGATCCGTTTCAGTGGACTAGAATCGGCTTATAAGAATCTCACTCAATGATTGCTCTTCTTCGGTTTTCAATTCAGAATCCCCCTCGGGTCCTACTCCAGGTCCTTCGTCAACACGATCGAGGCGTTGATGGACACTCTTGAGCCACGGGCCGCGCGACTTGATGCGAATCCGCCGCCCTTCGCACTTCGACGCCAAGTGCGAGCGAATCCAACTATTTTTAGTTCTCTCCCGACTCTGGCCGTTGTACCGCATCTGCGCATCTCAAGTTTCGATGCATTTAATTGCGTTCGCATCTCATGGATGCAAATTTTAATTGCATCTTGTTTCGCGCTCGTCGCTCGATCGCTCGCTCGCCTGCCTGCCTGCATTTTGACTCCCATCTATTTAATCGTCAAATGACCCGTGGCAGGTCGGAACGCCATCAATTGTCGCTAACAAGACATTGGAATCCGCGTCTCGCTCTCGCACTGCGTCTCGTTTTCCCCCAATTTCCTTAATGGGCTCCGCGCGGCCCGCTTCGACTCTGTTTGAGATCATTCGGATGGTTTGGTTACGGCTGGGGATTCGCTTCATGAATTCGAGAATCAATTAGCGATTGGCACGCGAAAGCGTTTTGCCGTCACAACCAAGTATTTGCCCTCTTGCAGCAGCCCTTTCATCTGGCCGTAATTGGGCCGGCACTTGGGCGGGATTGGAATTCGGCGCCCAATTGATTTCGCAGCTTCGCCATGAAGTCTGACTTCATCGATCCAAGGAGTATAGAAAGTGAATTCATGTAGATCGAGATCATTAAGTTAAAAGAAAGGCTCAAATGATCTTCAGTTTATTTCTGACGGCACTGCCAATAGAAGCCCGGAATAGACGCGAGAGGTTCCTCAACCTGGAGTTGAATAAACATTGACTTCTTCGTTGTTTACTTGACGCACAGTCAAGCGGAATCCTTTGCGACGACCTGAAACCGTCGGCTTGCGTTTACATCCTCGTTCTCCTTTGTCTCATCTCACCTCATCGTTCACTTCTCTTCTCCTCTCTTCCCCTCCCGTGCCACAGCGTGCATCCAGACGGCAGGCAAGGATCGTGCCTCGTACAAGCCGCTGGAGCACATCGACTCCAAGTTGTCGGACATCGAGACGAGCAGCAGCAGCGGAAGCAGTTGTCAGGAGAACCTGAGCATCAATACTAACAACAACAACACCAATGGAAATTACAATAACAATGAGAGCAACAACAACAGCAACAGCAGCAACTCATCTAGCAATGGTGGGGGTAAAAAATACAAGAACAATAACAACAAAACAAAAGAATCATCCCCGACGAACAACAACAATAACAACAGCAACACCATTAATAAAACGGTAAGTGTTGAGTGATACCAACAATAACAATAAGAAACAAAAACAACAACAATGAGAACCAATTGTAAATTATGCAACTGCAACAGGAAGAGACGCTGCATCCGTCGCTGGCCCAAGCCATGGTCGTGCTGGAGACGAAGGCGCTGTGGGACAAGTTCCACGAGCAGGGCACCGAGATGATCGTCACCAAGACGGGCCGGCGCATGTTCCCCACCTTCCAGGTGCGCATCGGCGGCCTCGACCCCCAGGCCACCTACATCATGATGATGGACTTCGTGCCGGTCGACGACAAGCGCTATCGCTACGCATTCCACAAGTAAGTTCGGTCGCCTCCGTCTCCATCCCGAGGGCGAGACTAATTCGGCTCCGTTTGCAGCTCCAGCTGGGTGGTGGCCGGCAAGGCGGACCCCATCTCGCCGCCGCGCATCCACGTCCACCCCGACTCCCCCGCCCCGGGCACCAACTGGATGAAGCAGATCATCTCGTTCGACAAACTCAAGCTCACCAACAATCAGCTGGACGAGAACGGACATGTGAGTACTAATGGCGTCCACCCACTGACAGACGTTCGCGAATTTAATTAAATCGAAGAAACTCCTCCCCGAAAACCAACCCCATCCCCACCCACTATTACCAAACAATTGTTTGTGTTTGTGTTTATTTGTGTTCTGCAACATTTGGCCAAAATTACGAACTCATGCGGCCGGCCGAGCGCCCAGACGTTGCGAGGTGTTGAAAACTCGGTTTATTATTCCATGGAATTTTGTAAACTATCCCCCCGACACCACGGAGGAGTCGCGCAAAATTTATTCAGAAAATATTTTCGCAAAGTATGCGTGTTTGTTGGGAAAACAGTTTCAAAAGTTTCTGGATCTAGTGGGGGTTTTAATAATAATAATCGAACTCTTCACCACGAAGTTGAGACGACCAAGTGAACGAGATGGGCAGGAACTTAAACGTATTTCCCTTTCCTCTCTTTCGATCCAGATCATTTTGAACTCGATGCATCGCTACCAGCCCCGGTTCCACATCGTCTACCTGCCGCCGAAGAACACCTCGCTGGATGAGAACGAGCACTCGAGTCACTTTCGGACGTTCATATTTCCGGAGACGTCCTTCACCGCAGTCACGGCCTACCAGAACCAACGGGTAAGTGACCAGGCCCCAAGTCTCCCCAAGTATCCTCCGTGACCACTTTTGGACCATGAGATCGCCATAAATTTCAACGAGCAATTGAATAATTTTAAAAAATTATGAAGCCTGCAGTCCTAATGCCTTCAATATTTCGCATGGTTGGTCGTTTCTTCGAAATAAATTTCGGAAACGGCGCAAACGACTGCGAATCGCTTGCAACGCGAGAATCGTCCGAACGTCGCCGCGATGCTCGCACAAGGCGGTGTCTCCGACTTTTCTATCTCGGATCTCGGTGACACTAATGAAGCATGTTATGGAGATAAATTGGGGATGTTCTTCGCTGAATAATGCCCGCTGTTGCCGTCGACGACGACGCCGAGTCGATGCAGCCAGCGTCGTCTTGTAAAGATTTCTTCACCGCGTTTCGTGTTCGGTTTTTGGAAAATGTTTCGAATATTAAATTCAATAATTTCATAGAATATTTTGGGAGTTTCGGAATCGGAATCGGATGTCTTCGCCCCGCGATGATTGTGTGTTCGCTCATAATTCCTTTGTTTATGCGATCGAAATTTATTAGCATATTTTTTGGAATATTATTTTAGCTGTCGCTTCATTGTTTTTATTGCCGCTCTGCGCGATCACGCTGGTAACGATTGTTTCGGCATTAGTTTTCGGAATGCGGGGCGATGATTTATCGACCTTTGGGCGGTGGACGGCGAACGGGGGGAGGTGTGAACACGAGTTCCCCCGATGCACAGGTTGCTCCGTCGTCGGCCGGGGTTAATGCCATATAATTACAGCGATATATGGGCTAATATCGGATTTTCCTATCCTTCGATTCCAGGTCACGCAGCTGAAGATCGTGAGCAACCCGTTCGCGAAGGGCTTCCGAGATGACGGCACCAACGAGGTGTAAGTATAATACCATAAATTACTCCAACTGGGATTCAGTTGCATGAGAAGCCTGGGGTCGACAGCGACGAATCCATCGGGCCATCGGAACAAGTGGAGTCAGGACTATGGGGCGAATAGTTAGTTTTTTAAGATCCGTGCTTCGGCCTCCCATTTGGTGCCATATTTTGTTTGGATCCACGTTCGATTCTGTTGCTTCGGTGACCCAATTCCAAGCGCTCGCCCCAGACACAACGTCAGACAAAGCGCGCGGAACATTTGCCAGATACCGTAAAGTCCCTAAAATATGGATAGTTTCTTGGAACTGGGGGTGGCGGGGGGCTGGGGTAGCTGGGGTTGGGGAGTGGAGCGAAGGAATTCGTAACTGTAAACATAATTATAAAGCAAACAAATCACTTCGCCACTCAGGCTAATCATAACTTTGGCAGTCGGGCTTCCGAGAAGCGCACGGGACGATATGCGAGAGCACTTTTGAAACTCAAGAAGAGCGGCGGCCCATCCATCCGTCAGATACGCATCTATGGTGACGTGCGTATCTGCCGGGACGAGAGATAAACAATTCATAATCTCGTCGAACAAAAGACATTCGCCTCGCTTTCGTCTTGTTCTTCTTCTTCTGCAATCGAAGGCCAACCTCCACTTCCATGGGTAAAATAAACAAATCGCCTTCCGATGCCCAAAGTTAGTTCAATAATTTCAGAAATTTTGGGAAATTGTTTAAATTTATCTGAGAGATGCCGAAAATGCTCCTTCTTGTTTACGCAATGTGTTGGAAGCAATGCAACAACACCAACCACAACAGCCAAATCCATCCGGGACCATTATGATTGATCATAAATCAAAATCTCGTAAAACCCACTCAGTTGCTCAGTGGACGATCGGGGAGCAATTGTTATCGATACAGATATTTGGTTACCCGATAAACCTTCGTCGGTCTGGGTTGTTTTACCCCAAGATATCGTCTAAAAGGTCCTTTGTCCCCTTGCAGAGCCTCTGGCGCCATGGGGATGTCGCAAATGAGCCACGAGAGTCAGGCCAGGATCAAGCAGCACTCGCAGCAGCAGCAGCAACAACAACAGCAGTCGCAGCAGCAACAACAACAACAACAACACCACGCCAGCCAGCAACACCATCAGCAGCAGCACCAACAACAACAACAGCAGCTGAAGGCGCACACCAAAGAAACAAATCTAGGTAAATTCCTTAAAGTCAGCCGCGGAAATAAATCCATCGTCGCCACCATTTAAGAATTTTCATTACAAACGACTCTCTCTCTCCTTTCTCCTCCCCTCGCTTCAACCCAACTCAATTCAACCCCTCGACAGTGGCCGAAATGGAGAACCATCATAACGCATTGATCTCACACGTGGGCTCCGCGGCCACGAGCAGCCCCTCGACGGGCACCTCGCCGGATCTCATGGGGGGCGGCTACCAGTGCCTCGCCAACGGCTCCCTGGGCGCAGCGGCCTCCGGTGGCCACGACGTCGCCAACCACAGCCTGCTCGGCGGCAACTCCGCCAGCAGCCTGTCGCCGGGCGCCAAGTCGAACCAGGACGGCATGGCCCACCACGCCGCCTACGCCCACGCCTCCCTGACGCACCCCCACTCGGCCGCGGCCACCCACCACTCGCACCACCTGAACCTCAACCACAACCACAACGCCCACGCCCACTCGCACGCCCAGATGTCGAACGCACACCACCACTCGCAGGTGATGGCCGCCAACCTCTATTCGTCCATCGGGCAGTCGTACGCGGCGGAGAACAGCAACTTCGGCGCCATCTACCACCACAGCCACCACTACCACGGCCACGGCTACGGCAGCCCCTACGACAAGCTCAAGGTGTCCGGCCACATGCGCCCGCCGGCCGGACCGACGACGACTGCGGCGGCGTCCGTGTCGCCCTCCGGCAACCCGTACGGCGTCAGCAGCTACCAGTCCTTCTACGGAGCCGCCCACCAGATGGTGCGTCCCAACGGCTACATCGACCTGGTGCCGAGGTAAAGCCGAGGACGAGTTCGAGTTCGCCGCGGGATTCGTAACATTGTCTGCCAAAAGCCTTCGCCAGAGAACTGGCGACAGAAGAACTAAAAGTATTGTATTGAAATCGGAAACATTCGAGAGAGCTCCATTGTGGTCAATGTTTCAAATGAAGTATTATTCATTATTAGCATCGAGAGATTAGTCAAATATACCAAATATATACAGATCTTATATGTATTATTGAAATCAATTCTATTCTATATCATTTTATTTCATTAATGTTTTCATGTCATAAAGTATTATTTTTAAAATAATTATATGTATTTATTTCGTTTGATGAAACGACAGAGATTTTGTACATAGATTATATTTAAATGTATTATATATAGTTTATCAATAAATACTACTAATATGTAAACTATTACATGTCTTTATTTTTGGTGGGAAATCATCAAACTTTAGTTCAATTCTTCAATTGTAGTCGATGTTTTCACATGTGGTTATAATTATGTAGACCGCAGAATTATAAATTAAAGAAACTTGATTTCCTTGCCTCTCATGATCTACTAATAAAAGTACATATGAAAATACAATAATCTTCAAAGGATTTCCTTTGAATTTTCTACTCCATAGCATGTTTTCATCTTCAACAACTTCTTGCCTCATCTGGTATTCCGGCAATTGGGACTTCGAGAACATCGCAATGGGTTCGAATCAAGAAGTCTGCCAGCGTTTAAATGGAGGAGAGCAATTAAATGCTAATTGCAGCATCGAGATGCCCACTGTGCGCCCAGTTCCTGCGAGATGTTGGCAGAGACGAAAGAACGGAAGGAGCGGGAATTAAAAATGGCCTCGAAGCAAGCACCATTGGCTGGCTGCTGAGGTGGCCATAAAAACGCACGAGTTCCATGTTGTTGATAATTAATTTGCCGCTGGTTGTGGCCCGAGGTAGATGTTTGTTTAGACCGTTTCTTATTGTTTTCGTTTTTGTTGGCGGCGATGCTGTTCTAGTTGTTGTTGTTGCTCCTGACACCGCTGTGCAGTAAACAATAACAAATGCCCGACGCAGGGCCAAGAGAGGTGGAAAGCAACAAACCACGGACGAGTTTACGGCGAAGGTAAACACGAAGGCACCTCGTCTCCCGTGGACAGGGCGTGACTTGGTCGCGACGACCCGCACAAAATGGTTGACGAAGTCCAAAGGCATTCAGTGCGAGGTCTCTGCGAAGACGATCCTCCGGTTGCCACACACCACACTCTTAAGAGGTATCACACTGCTCTTCAAGCATCGTATTACCACATGGCAACCTCTTTGAATGATCCGAGTCTGGGCCACAAGTTGTCATACATCATTTTCTACGGGTGACACCGAGGCGGACGGAATGATTGACGTGCGTGAAGTCCCCGATGGAGCATCACGTGACGCCTTGGACACCTCGATCATTAGCTACGGCAGCCCGACGGTGCCCGTGACATCGTCTGTCGCAAATGTGGGCATCTTCTCCACCACGAGGAGTCGTTGCACATTTTCCGAAGATCTTATAATTTATGAATCGAAAGTGATTTCTCGACCTTGCATTCATTTTTTTGTTCATTCGGGGTGAAAACAAAACTCTCGCCCTTCGTCGGATACTTCGATAGTTTTCGAATCTATTTTCTTTATTTCCACGCACCACAATGGAAACAACAACAACAACAAGAGCCACTTCGGCGTCATCTGTTGCTGTTGCTGCTGCTGCTGCTGCTACTGCATGTTGCAACATAAACGTTTTCACAAATCTTTTAACAGTTGGCAATAATTTTCTCATAATTTCAGTTGTCCCTTTAATGTTTTGCTTCCTCCTCCACTTCGTTCGAGTACCTCCTGCTCCACCATCTATTTTAAGACCTTTTGCTTCCTTCCTTCTTCTCCTCCTCCTTCTTCTTCCTCTCGATACAAATTTCTTTTATTGGTTCTGTTTGCGGCCGCGGTCGCAGCAGCACTGGGAACAGCATCGGGAGCTGGGATCTGGGCTTCAAACATCGCGTCGTTGTCATCGACAACATTAATTTCTTACATTTCATCACTTGCTTAAAGCGCGCGGCACCCGAGGGCCTTCGATGGGCGCGCTCGCTCCCAGACTTGCAGACGAAATTAAAAATAGTGCCACCAATTTTTATGGCCCCGCACTTCCCGATCCGGGCACCACTCGATCGGCGGGGATGAGGATCTGAGAGGTTGCTCCGGAAACCTTCGAAGGCTCGTGCTTACTTGCTTCTTTTAACCACACGGTTTTAATTGCATCGGTTTGAGTCATTTACTCCAGCGTGCGCCAGGTCTCGTACCATAAAAGCCATATTTCACGAGCCACTCGGGAGTCCATAAACTCCGATGAAGTCCGCTCGGTGTTGACTGAGTTATTGACCAATTGCTCTTTCGGAGACGTCGATGGCTTCGCCAACGACAGCGTCGGCAAATGAACGGCGCCGCAAGCAATGGAATCGGAATAAATTCTCTAAAATGTGTTTCATAAGAAATCATATCTAAATTGTGTTCTTCTCCCTCTCCGCACAAACGAAGAAGAAATCCTTAAATATTCGCACCGAATGCATTTTTCACGCACTTAATTTTCGCGTTGACAACATTTACGCAATTATTGAGTGTTGCTGCTGTTTGTTCTGTTGCTGCTTCTTTTGCAGTTGCTGTTGTTGTCAATGGTGGATTCATAGTTGTTCGTGTTGTTGTTGTTGTGCGGCCGGTGTTGATGGGCAACATGTTGAGCTGCGGCCGCAACTGCTACAAAGTCGCGCGAGTTGTGTTTTATGAGGCGCGAACAACGCATCGCCAAATAAAACGCGTCTTTATGCCATCCATTTGGGCGGATTCTGCGACGCTCCGGGCTCGAGATCCGCCGTCGACGTCACGGAGTCGAGACCTGCAGTGACTACGCCTTATCGTCCCGATGGTCGTTAGTGACGTTTCCGAGTTATCGCCGCACCCGATGTGGAGATGTGGTGTAAACAAACGTTATCGGGCCGAGGAGTGAAGAGCGAGCTGTTCGGGGTTCCACGTGCGACGCATTGTCGGAGGTGTGCCACAAACAAATCACCAACCAGCGCCACCAGACACGACATCCAACCCGATCCCGCGGCACGGCCACTTGAGGCCAGGGACGGGGAACGGGGTTTCATGCTTCGCTCAAACACATCAAAGATCGATGGCTCGCTCGCTCATCCACTTGAACTTGAAACAAAAACAAACGCCCTTCGACACACGAGTGCCAAGAGAAGCCACCGAGGACGGAGGGGATTTCGGCGGAGGGACGCGGACGAGTCAGAGAAGATGAGGACGAGGATCAGCGATCGCACGAGGGAGGCAAACTGTCATCTGCAATGGGAGACAACGTAAACACGGTTTCACTTTCAAAGTGTCGCTCGCTCCTCCGCGATTAGCCGTCCGTGGGAGGGGGGAGTCGCCGTGCGATCGGGCCGTGGGACACGACCGACCCTCGCTCAAGTGCATGGAGCGCTTGCAACACGAGACGACAACAGCTCGGCGGACGACAAGCGAAGTCCATCGGCCGCGCACTTGAGACGATCGGGTCGGGTCGAACGATCGGACGATGGATCGGACCCACCGCAGGTCGTTCGTTCGCTTCCAGTGGCAGCAAATCAAAATTTGGCAGCCTCGCAGCGGGGCGTCCAGGCGAAAGGACATTCGAACATGTCCCTCGCCCGCCCAACAGACAGACAAACAGACAGACAGACAAACAGACAGACAGACAAACAGACAGAGAGTCAGACATGTCCAGCGATCGACGGACCGTTTGCGTCGTGACAAATGACTAGCCAAAACAAACAAATCTGTTTGCGCTCGAATTGCGGCGTATCGACGATGGTCTTCGGATCGCGGGGTCTGAGTGGAAACGGCGGCAATAAATAATTAATTTTCCACAATTTTCCTGCAGTTCGAAGTGTGTTTTTCGCATTAACTATGCGAGGGCCACGATGACGACGCCGAGGATGTGAGGAAACATTTATGGCCAGAGTCAGAAACAATATTGTGACAAAATTATATTTTCCATGCAATGTGGACGCCACGAAAGACATTTCCAATATTTTTCCAGCAGGCCGAAGAAATAGGAATGAAGACTATGAGATAATGAAGAGAAGGGAAGGAAGTTTTTAAAAATAATTTTATTTCTTTCATAATGCTTGATCTCAAAACAACAAACATCATCAATACGCCAATAGAAAAAACTTTAGAGATCAATCGAGCATAGCACGGTGTATTTGAGATTTCAAATATATCTGTGTGTATTTATCGCAGCGTATTTTATACATAAGTATACCTGATACTTGACCTCACATCTTATAGGGTATAGTTAACATGTCTGAGATCAAAAGGTATATTCTTCTCAACACGAAACTTCTTTATTCGGTTTCGAAATATTGCGCTTTTCAACTAAACGATTTTTCGATTGTTTAAAAAAAATTAAATTAAATTTTTTTAATATTCTATTATATATTACTTTATATTACTTCTCGAAGTCACTGTGGCTAAAGTTGTGGTTGGAATTGGACGAACCATGCCGCACATGAAAGAGGAACAACCTATGTTCGACTCCTCTTTCATTTTCGCCCTTTTGCCCAATTTCGACATGAAAACTTTAAGTCGTCCTAACTTGACTATTTGAAGTGATATAAAGATAAGGAATTAAATTTTGAACTTTCCTACTAAATATAATGCGTTGTAAAAAAACTGGTAACTCGTGTAAATATTAGTGTTATTTAATTTTAGAATTAAAAACAAATAACAATACCATTTACGATATGCTTATAGTTAGAGTTAGGTTATAGTTATTTACAAAATCAAAACTCCACATTAAGTCCATTTGAGGTTCTTGTAAAAATGATCTGCAAACTGATATTACAAAAATGTGCTATTCATTTCTAGAATTATAACTCCGAAGATAGAGAATCATTACCAGAATCGGAAAATTATGAAGAAAATATTAATTTTTTAAATAAAAAAAATAAAAAATAATTTCCAGTGTATTAAGGACTTTTTTACAGTATACAATTTTATGGGCTCATGATGAATAATTTCGAAACGAATATGCTATTTTTTCTTTGTTTTTGTTCCTTTCCAAGCTTCAATTGAATAGTTATCCTAAAAAATGTTGTATACCACAATACCCTACCCACCTGTACCACATTACCATCCCATTTTTACAATGTCACTTTTTGGGCATTTTCGAATTTGTCAACACATTTATTTAAAAACTTGAATCTATTAATTTTAATTATTATAGTCATATGGAAAATACTTCAAAGCAATTCCATTCATTTGGATGATTTGGTCGGGTAGTTTTGGAGCATTGCTCAAAATCCTTTAGGTATACCTCAATACCCCTTTCCCCTTACTATAGATCGCATAGAGGAGGGTCGTGGAGAAGTATATCTATACATACATATATTGTTATTGATCATCATTACCTACAGAGTTACCTCAAACGTTTCACTTTAGTTTTAACAAAACAGCTCTTAGGAAGGCTGAATGATATTTCTCATAAAATAAGCATACGTTAAGATCATCCCGCATAATATGTACATAATAGGTAATTTAGGTAATAATAGTCCAAGCCGTAAAGCAGGACGAGTATAATCAAATATTTATAGAACAAACGTTTTGTGCGTTATTATAAGACTCTCCATCTCAATTGTCTACTTAGTTGTCAACTGTCTAATGTTGCACCTGTTGTTCGCCAGTTCGAGGCCGGTAGATACGATTGCAAGTATCCTTTTAACCATATCTACCGGCCTTGAGCAGCTCTAGAATCTGACACATTGTTGTGCTTTTCATCGTATTATCGTACGATACTAATTGGAGTGTTTTTTTTTATTGATTTCAATTTAAAAAAAATAGTAAACTTATCTACACTTTTTTAACATTTAAGAATAATTAAGAGAGACCAATATTAAAGATTTTCATAACTAGAGACCACTGATTGCCGCCGCACATTAGTAACAAAATTGAAAAACAAAGGCTAAAAAACAAAAACAAAAAAACAAATTTTAAACACAAATATTTTTGGAAGTATTACAAAATTTTTATTATTATTATTAATTTTCTATTAAAATTATCAATCATGAAGGATTGAAAATATCAAAAAAATATTATGAATGAATATGAAACTATCAAATTTTAAATTTTCTATGAAAATACCAAATTTTAAATTTTTCTTGAAAATGATCAAATTTTGAATTTTCTATGAATATTATAGTTTTTAATTTTCCATAAAAATGATATAATTTTGAATGAAAATTAACAATTTTTGAATTTTCTATGAAAATGATCAACTTTTTATTTTCCATGAAAATAACCAATGTTTTAATTTTCCATGAAAATAATCAAATTTTTAATTTTCCATGAAAATAATCAAATTTTTAAATTTCTATGAAAATGATCAAATTTTTGAATTTTCCATAAAAATTATCAAAGTTTGAATTTTCCATGATAATATCAAATTTGGAATTTTCCATAAAAATGATTAATTTTTGAATTTTTTATGGAAATTATAAATTTTGGAATTTTCCATGAAAATTATATAATTTTGAATTTTTAAAGAAAATTTACATATTTTGAATTTTATATGAAAATGACCAATGATGCTTCAGAAACCAATGAGGAAGCAAAACTAGAAACATACCGAATGCGCCATTTAATATCCAGTTAAACCTGAATATCAACAATTAAAATCAAGATCATAAAAGTATGCGCTAGTATAAAAAAATTAAAAAATCAATGAATTTTTTTTTCTTCAAATACTGAACACGGAAATATCATTGAAAAGTAAATCAACGGATTTCCGACTCTCGGGATAGATTCCACAGTTCATTCTCAGATATAATTCTCTACTCTCCGGTAGATGTCGGGGCAGAAAGGCTCAAGTGATAAAAATATATAGGGGATGGATTTCTGAGTTGCCCTATCAAATGTTTGATTTGTGGAACGAAGTTGCCAACTTTAAAATTAAAAAAAAGTTCTGTCAAAATCAGCTGTTCCCACATCGACCTCAACTCTGAAAAATAAAAAAACAAATCGTTTGTGGGATTTGTTGGGAAATTATAAAAATACATCGTAAAATGTCAGAGACTCCAGGAAGCAAGGCGATCGAAAACTTAAAGAGCCTCGAAAATGCCGTGGCCCAGTTTAAGAAACCAACAACAGCCGTCAAGAAGAAAGGAAAGCCGAAAATTTTGACTGAGGAAAAGTACATCGAGGTGAGTCCCTGCCATAAACGCTCTTTATACTAGAGTTATTGACCATTGTAAATTGCAGGAGTTATCGAAAATCATTCAGCGTGATTTCTTTCCCGACCTGGACAAGCTTCGAGCTCAGAATGATTTTCTTGATGCCTTGGACCGCAAAGACTACGTGGAGATGGAGGCCATTCGTGCCAAGTACAGTGGAAAGCAACACACAGAGCGAAGCAGATGTGAGTAAAGCTGAGCTTATGCGATCAATTTTCCTATAACTGTTCTTCCCTCATTAGCAATGACTCCAGCAACATTTGAAACGCCCGCCAGCATGGCAAACTGCACACCAAGGATCCCCGGCTCTACTGAAGACCAATGTTCGGATACTCCCAAATCTACAGCGACCCATTTATCGGGCGCTTCCAGTGCAGAAGGTGGGAAAAAGTCATTGCACGAAAAGCATTCGCTGGATTCGTTTCTGCAGGCCTACACCAGCGAAGACAACTACAGTTTCCAGGAGATAATAGAGACTGCTGATGAGCGGTTACGACAAAAGTTCGCAGTCCTGTACAATGAGGAAAAGCTTTCTGCTGAAAAGTTGGCTAGGGCCCTTACGTTACCCAGCATAGAGAAGCAATTCGAAGAGCCCGACCCAATGCGGAAGGTATGCTTTATCAATTAAAGAACATTTACATATATATCCTAATAATTGTCATTATTTTCAGATTGAAACCTGGAACTACACCAACAGAAATTCCATCATGTACATTCCGGACGGAGTGCAATTGACTGAAGCTGAACGCATCGAGAGCGTCAATCGTAGGCAAGTCATCCAACACAACAACACACGTCTCGCAACTAATCCCTTTGACGAGACCCGCAACCAACAAGCCGTGTCAGAAATAGCCAAAAGTCAATCACAGACCATGGGTGAGAAAATCGGTGTCGACGGCATCAGAGTCAACAACAGTGCGTCAGTGCCACAAATTCGAGGTTTCGATTTGGTCAAAACTCCTTCACCGCGACCTGGTGAAGCATTATCGCCGCTTATGACCTGGGGTGAGATCGAAGGCACGCCCTTCCGCTTAGATGGATCCGATACACCAATTCGTGGCACTACGGGACCATCGTTCAAAATCAATGAGAGCTCTCGACGTGAGACCATCGGCCTGGCTCTTGCTGAAAAAGTTGGCGAGAAAATGCGGGCACAGAAGCAACGAGCCATGGATACGGCACGCAAGAACATCGGATCGCCCTTTATTCGATCCAACATGGAACGTTTGGCATCAATATCACCAGCTGCTCGTCGGCTCGCCACGACGAAACTCGGATTGCGTACTCCTCTACTGACGCCATCGCCAATGGGCATGATGGGCAAGATCACCCCTTCCCAGGCGAAACCAAGTCCTTCAGTTCCAAAAAAGACTCCCTCTTCCAGCAGGGCGTCTTCTGCAGCGAACACTCCAAAACAGATCAGCAGCGGAAAGTCTACTCTCACCGACGACCTGCTGAAGATTCCGAACAAAAGACTGAAGGCATCCGACTTCTTCTGATACAGTTTTGCAATCAGTTGTAACTAGGATTGAAATTCACCTCAATTTATTTTAAGCGAAAATAGAATTACATTTTTATGTAAATAATAATATTACTTTGTTTTTAAATAAAACTGGATTTAGAGGAAACAAATGTAAAATTAAATGTGAACCCCAGCACCATTAGAATGACGACGATTGCCTTGAGCCACAGATAATCGTCTAATCATAATAATCCACATGGTCGCCGGAATTGAACTTGTGCTCCTCGAGGATCGTCAGAAACCTCGCAGTGGTCTGTTCGGTTGTGAGGATTGTTTTCTTTTCGCGCATCTCCTTGAAAGCCTTGCTCACGTCGGCGCTCATGGATTCCCGCTGCACCAACAAGGTCATGTCCGTGGCAATAGGACCGGGAGCGTAATTAAGCACGATCGTGTCGGCGGACTCCTCCACTGCCAGCACCTTGAAGTACATGTCGCGCGCCGCCTTCCCCGAGCAGTAGAAGCTCATCGAAGGAAACGGTTCGATGCCGCACTTGGAGCTGATGTTCACCACAACCTTGGGAACGGCGCGGAACAGCTTGGTGAATTCGCAGTTCAACGCGATGACCGAGAAGAGGTTCGTGTGGTAGTACTGCGTCCAGGCAGCGGTGTCGGCGACTTCGATGGCGCGCTTGGAGACATCGCCCGTCGTTCCGGCGTTGTGGATGATGAGGGCGCGCTCGAAGTCGCTGGCTTGAAGTCCGCCTTCAAGTGAACTACCGAGGATTTCGGCGAATTGCTCCGCCTTGGCCGAGGCCAGGTCGATGGAGAAGGTTTTCACCTGAACGTCTTTTCCCAGCGCATCGATGGACGCTTTGGTCTCGGCCAGGCCGTCTGTGCTGCGCGCCACAAGCACCACCACCGAACCTGTCTTCAGTTTGTCCGCCACGCGCAGAGCCATCGTCTGGCCAATGCCGCGCGAGGCACCGGTGATTAGAAAGTACGTCTTCTGATGCAAGTTCATTACCATTTTTACTTTGAACCAGTTTTCGCGAATCTCTAATTCCAGCAATGATTTCAATCCTACTAACCACACAACTCAACTCCAACTACTTGTTGCAATCGTTCAGCCGGACGACAAGACTGACAGGGTCAGAGAGAGACATCTGACGAGGCTCTCCTTCCCTCCAGCTTATTGATTTATATACATTCTCTTCGTTCACCATGACGATGCTGATTCTCATTCATTCGAAGTGTCTGTAATTTCTTGAGAAAACGTTAGTTAAACTATCCTCTTCAGCAGACCACTTGAAGATAAAAGAGAAAATCAATAGTAAAACAACAAATATCCAGATTTCCTACTGGGTAAACGTGCTGAGGTTATCTCTCTTTGGTGGCCCCTCTAAAGTCTTCTCACCTCGCAACTCTTTCTTCTCTGCTCGCAACTAATCATACCATGAAGTGGGCTGACTGTGATTTGTAATTAAACGCATGATATTTGCGGGAATTTATAGCGTTAGGGTGCGATTCGAACTACATATATGTATGTATGTCCATTTTTGAACTTAAATGTAGGCAAAATGAAAATATTATAAACAATATAAATGTACAATTAACTCGTTATTCACCGATATTATGGTTTTCCACGTCAACTACCGCCAACTAACCATAATATGGGCGATTATATTCCATTGCCCACACATTAAAGTAGCTAATGTATTATTTATTTAGAAGAATTAGAATATATTTAAATTTAAAGGTGAGGTATTTGGAGATTTATCCCTCGAATTGGTTTTTATGAATGACTAAACAAAATAAAAAGGGTAAACTATATTATTGTTGGAGTTTCTTCAGTTTCAATTAAAAAATAATATACCATAACTAAATTTAAACTGTAAAAACTATAAATAGAATTTAAAACTTTAACTATTTTGAAACTACTAATTATTTTTTTTTATAAATTTATTTTTATAGATTATTTTTATAGATTTTATAGATTCCCAGTTCATATGATAAAATACGACTTGAAGACATAAATTGAAATATCTTGAAAGCTCAATATGAATATCCCAAGAATACCAACAGGCAGACAGCGACTCAGAGGATCCGATAACAACCCAAAGGGCCACCACCTCCACTCAATGGGCATGGTTTATCAAGCATATAGACGAGGGGAGCAGCCACCTTGAACTCGGCTCCAAGCGGTTAATTTCCTTCGAATTCCAATTCATACATCTACTATGTATTTCGAATTGAAATTAAATCGAATCAGAAATATTAATGAAATATAATATTATCTCCAGCTTGACGACAAACCGTGGAGAACACTATGCGATCGGAAATAAAAAATCGCATTATCGCAAGAGCCAATTATGGGGATCGTGCACGCGGAGTTTGTGATGGAATCAATGCGAATTGGAGCCGTCGAAGCCTCCCAGTTCCGAGCGCACCCTGGGTCGCTGACTGATTATCTTTTCGGGAATTGTTTTTGTACTTTAGTCATCAGCGCCCCGAAGAAATTTCATAAATGCTAATGCCTACTGTTTTAAAGGAAATATTGCCAATTTTCGGAATTAGTTGAATTTCCGTTATCAGCAGGGGAAACTTTTCAGTCGATTGTAAAATATATAAATTTAGAGTAAAATCTTCTATCCGGTTTAGGATCCCGCTACAGACGCTAATAATTTTTTTTTTTCAAAAAAAATAGTTCCTCAAAGAATCCGATTTGATTTTCATGGGGGTCAACGGGGTTTTTAATTGAATGCCTTCGATACTCGTAGAAAAAAATCAGAAAATTAGTT
>CM029564.1:8004303-8028518 GCA_017309665.1 Coelopa frigida | reverse complement strand
TCCCACCTCGGCGTTGATGTCGACATCTGCAAGAGAGGGAGAGAGAGAGAGGAGTGGAGGGGGTGGTCAGTGGTCATCAGGCATTGTCATTAAGGCAAAGCGATTCCTCATATCAGGCACAGACTAGGTCAATGTGTGCGCTTGTTTATGGAACTTCAATTAATGGAGCATCGCGGCGACATAAATTGCTCTTCTTCGTTTATTTTCGCAATGGACCGCAGGCAGATGCAGTTCAATTGAATGATGTTGGCGCCCTCCCTTCTCCATGGGTCTGGCACCCCCTCCCCCGATACATGCATATGGTAACATCATGAATATCGTCATTCGTTGATCACTGATCATTGGGCGAAAGAGATTTCTTTGTCGCATCGCAATGGGAATGCTGTCGACTCTATGAATGGACAGAATTTATGACGATCGATCGATTGTGATCGAAGCTGCTCCATGTGGAACATGTGTGAAAATGCATTTTTAGAACGGGGTCAAGGAGGGTTCCCGTCACGCTGATGGAGGGAGCAATTGGTCCTGATTTAGCTTCCTACTCTACCATTTGTTATCTTAATTGTGATCGATCGCTCTTTAAGGGTTCTAAAATGCATGCTAAAAAACTTCGGAATCCTCACCTTCTTCCTCGTCGTAGGTCGCGTAGTCGTACGTCTCGAACTCCTCCGCCACGGGCAGGTCGGCCTCGGGCTGCGGCTCCTCTGCTTGTGGACGTTCGACAAAGGGTTTTCGCACTCTCTTCACCTTCTTGGTGCGACTCTTGAGCTTCTCCGCCCCACTCGCCACGCCCACAAGAACACACACGGCGCCCAGGAGGAGTAACAAGTTAACGGATTTCAAATTCATGGTAGATTCACAGTCTATGTTTCGTTTACGTTTAGAGAGATTTTAAACGCATTCAACGACGCCGTCTACCGCCATTTATCGGATTAACTAAAATTAGAATGTAGGTTCCAAAATTATAGTTCACTTTACGCGAATTCGTCGAGTAATTTTTGGATGCAGTTTCTATCTAGTTCGCATACCGAATACCACGGAAATCAATTTTTATCAATAGGAGTTGCAGTCTGTGAATTCACTATGCTTTCGTTAAGAATTCGAAATAAGTAGGTTTCAAAATAGAGCCACTAGAACTCTTTATGTGAAAGGTCATCGAGTGAAGTTGATAAAAAATTGGTAGAAAAAACTTCGAGAAACAAAAAAGAAACCTCTGTTATCAAAATAGGTTTGAGTCTGTTTTGCTGATAGAATGTGTTTCAGTTTCACAGCGTTCTAGAGAGTGGTAATCATAATCTTGTTTAATTGGGCTCATTAATTAAATATAAATTTGAATTTATTTCCTGTTTCGGGTGCTCTCGCAAAAAAAAGAGACCCTGGATTCCATCCATCGATTTCCTCAATTTTGAAAAGACAGTTTTAGCCTCTGGACACGATTTTAAACAGATTCTATAGAGTCGAATGTAACCATTATCCAGAACTTATCACTATCTTCTGATTCTTAGCAAAGATTCCGTGAACGTGGCAAACATGAATTCAAAACTATGAAGAATGGAGTAAATAATATTAATGAATGAAAAATAGGTATCTTCGGCGATTGCGCAACATCCAAAAATCACATGTTTTCATATAATATTCATATATTTCGTATCGTTCGTTTTTTTATATCTTAGATAAATATTTTTTTGATGTCGTTTTTATGTCCTTTGCAATGTCCTTCAAAGCACCAAGTCCCGGTGGTTCTCACTTCACTATAGCTTCACTTCTTTCCGGCCGCAGACACTTCTTCACTTCCGTTTCAAAAGACTTCCCGAGATCAAATAAACTGAAATGTCAGCGTGCCGAGCCCGGGCTTTTATACGCGCTGGTCCAGTGGCCAGCATCCCAAGCCGTTCCAACTATCGCTATCTTTCCCACTCGTCGTCTTCGCACTCAGCGATTGCGGCATCAATTGAGTTGAAGAAACTAAACGGAAAGACGTGCGAGTCGGCGTTCGGTTAATTTTACGCACCATAGAAATTCGGAGTGTTCCCATTCCCGACGCGATCCTCGGCTTTTGCTAGACAACAACAACAACACGAAGAAGTTTCGAATGCGCCAGTTCGGTGTCAGACCGAAGATCTTCCTCCACTTGACTCCGTTGATAAGAAAGTTTGGAAGCCAAGCCGTTAGGCCCGGGGCAGGGGGACGTCTCTGGGAGAACATCTATTTTTAGTATGCCATGCAATTTACGCTTGACGGTTGATAAAATTGTAATGTTTGGTACCAAAACATAGTCGTTGTAGTAATATGAAATTTGAAAATATTTGGAAAAATTGTATTTCTCACAACTAGCAGTAGTGACAGTTGTATTCAAATTCTGGATAAAAAACACGTAGTTGGCAATTCCATGCAGCTAAATTTTCCATATCCGGTCAAAAGAGACTTCGCTTCTCGTCACATGCTTTTAGGGTAAGATAAAAAAAGACAGCGAGATGGCGTTGCCATCAAGTGAAAAATATATTTTATCTACATCTAATTGATTTATTAGAAATGCCATTCACCAAAAACGAACTTTTTTTTTTTTTCCTCTCTTTCATAACGCATTGCTGTGAATTCGTCATTTCGAATTCACGCAATGTAGTTGTATTTATTTCGGTTTCTTTCGCGAGCTCAGGGTGCGGACAACGAGAGAGGGAAATCTGCGACTTCGATTTCCGATTAATTATTCAAAATAATTTTATTTATATTGTGGAAACAAAAATTTCAAAAATTCGAAATATATCTAAGTACATTGAAAATTAATCGATGCATAATTTAAAATTTTTTCAAAAATTTTCAGTTTTACAATATAAAAGCAGTGGTAAAATACACCAAAATTGAGAAAATTTGCCAACACTGGTCCGTACTTTTGGCGACAGGGCTGCCAAAATGACTTCAGTCAAAGTCACTTCACATTCGATTAAAACACTTCACTTTTTCAGAAAACAGTTCACCTTTCTAATGAACGATTTTATTAATATTTATCGAAATTGGATAAAATAAATATCCAATAATACATTTCACTTCATTTTTTCTTTCCCAACACTCCGGTCGTAAATTTCGAAAACGGCAGCCCTGCTTCACGAAATCGAATGACAACTATTCTCTCTCTCTCATTTTTAATGCAGGGTTGCCAGCTTTCACAGTTAACATAATAAATTAAATAAATTAATTCTCTCTTTCTCTCCGGCTCTCTTTGTTTCCTTCAACACGGTTTCTTCTGCCGAGTTGCTCACTGCGATGCTGTCAAATGTCAAATTCGACGTCAACCTCTGCGTCGCCCTCCGCACAGGACGACGGCGCTGCGCCCAATTGTCGTCGCTGGCAGCAGACGACGTTCAGTTTTAAAGTTCAAGTCAATGAAGTCTGGGGTAAACTTCAAGTTCGCGCTGTTACCGCGACTAAAGTTGTCTGGAAAAGATGTGAGTTTTGTGTGTGCAAAGTATTTTAAATCCTAAATCAAAGAGAAGAAAAACAAACGTTTTTGCAATTTAGTTAGAATGTTTAAGAAACACGAGTTTTTCAATGTTCGAATTCCATAATCATGTGTTTTTGTTTTAAAATTCAGTCGAATGTACGTCCAGACACATTTTATATCGTCTCGCAGCAGTCGATAAACTACACAGACAGACACCAGTCAAAACCCTAATACAACCAGTCAAAACCCTAATACAACCAGTCAAAAACCTAATACAACCAGTCAAAAATTCTACATTCATGTTTGTTCGTAGAGTAGTAGTTTTAGCCGGAATGAAAATTGCTTATTTTCTCATAATCATGAAATTTTGTTTGTGTCACATGGGCTTCATCACAATGCATAACTATACTATGTATGTTAAAAGATCGGTTATGAAATACTTTGCTCCAGACGACAGCTCAGGCGAGGTCCGTCCGTCGTTGTCTGTCTGGTGTCGCAGCCTCCACTCCATTCCATTCCACTCCTCTTCATTCACCACCCCTCGCAGTCTCGACGCAGCACCCGTTCCTCGTGCCCCTTGCAGCCCGACCTCGCTTAGGGTAAAATCAATATGGGATTCTTCTTCGTCAACAGCAGCAGCAACAATACTGAAGGGAGTCTGTCTGTTGTGTTCTCCTCGTTACGTCAAGTTGCTACGAGGGCTGTCTGTGCTTGCGCCTTGTTTACCACGTTGTCCTCCGCTATTCTAGAGAGAACGAGAGAATTCGCTGTCATTGCGAAACTCATTCATTGTTTCAAGCTACACCTTGATCTGATATGGGCGAAGGAGATCCGAACTGTCAAATAATCTAGTTATTCGCCACATCAACAAACTGTTGGAATCTACTGTCGAATTTGTCTAGAGAATACAAATTATTGATTATCATCAAAATGCCATATTTGAAAGGTATTTTAATATCCATTCAAGTTTGTTCGTAGAAATCAAAGGATTGGTGAAAGAGGCAAAAAGAGAGAGAGAGAGGAAAGAGAGTCCTTGGTTTCCATGGAGACCGCAGGCCACCAATTCAGACACCAACCACCCTATACGTCACTTTTCATTCAATACAATCCCTATGACTTTTCAGTGGAAATCAATGGTAAAAATAAATAAAATTAATGACAACGTTCACAACACAATCCCCATTCACGTTAACATTCTTCCCAATCTTCCGTTTTGCCCCACATTTACATAATTCCTCTAAAAATAAGAACTGATTTTGCAAACACCCACATTCGGGTCGGTTACTTTCACTTGATCGGCAACCCGTTTGTGACGCAAATGTCAATTCTACCTCCTTGTTGCAGGTCGACAACAGCCTGTCCTTGTAGTAAGAGGGAGGGGAAAACAATGCAACTAATGAGGTTCGAACGGTCTGTCTGGCTCCCTTGTCCTTGACATTTAGACATTCACGTGGAAATCTTCTAGGAAGCTTATTTGTGTCGGTCGGCTCTGTCATGCGAGAAAACTCGCAAGCTACAAATGCGAAAACTAAAATAGGAATGGCTCCATTTTTGGTCGGGTGGCAGCCCTGCGACGTCTGCATATTTGGCATTCGAGACGTAAACAAAACTGAGAGAAATATTGAGCAAAAGGGAACGAATAAAATTTGCAGCCGAACAAAAAAAAGCTTATCAATTGCAGCAGTTTCGAGAAGGTCTCTTAAGTGTGAGAGCAATAATTGGAGGGAGGGAAATTTTTTCGCAGAAAGGTTTCGTTGCCGAACAGAAACTCGTAAAACACGTAAAAGTAAACGTGCGCGTTTTTTTCAGTGTACAGTGTCTGTAATGTCCACTTAATCCGAGTGTATTTTAGGAACGGGGCCGGGCTCAACGCACGCCACCTTATCTTATCAGCTGGCAAAAGTCATCGACGAACTCTCAATTTTGTAGTTCTTACTTATGTTTATATCGTTGTTTTTTTACTTGGTTGAATTGCTGTCTGCTTCGACATCGTGAGATCGCGACTTGAAAACGAGTCTCTTTTTCCGCAGTGTGCTTCGTGGCGCAGTTGATCGCGCGTTTCGATTGCTGAAAACGGGATCCGATTGTGATTTGAAATAGTTTTCTCCTCGGCGGTTAATTAATATTATTTCCCCTATAAGATTTGCCACCTCACGCCTCCTTCAATAATTATCTCATGCGATAAGTTCCGTTTCAGTTCTGAGTGCTGAATTCAGCGAAAAATGTCGCAACAAACCGTATCAATAAAATTGGAAATAGAGAAAAATGATAATTGAATACATAATATTTCCACGGAACAATGAATTATTAATATTTAGTTGAATTAAAGTAAAACTTATACTGATCAATAGAAACAATCACATTGCACCGGGCAGCAGGGCACTATATTTATTTTTAAACATACATAAGTAGGGCAGACACGGTTATTTGAGTGTTCTCGCCGAGTACCGCATTCTAATTTAGTCGCGTCCTATCCATCGAATATCTTGCGTTTAGTTTCTATAATTGTGCTCACGATCCTCGCATGCAAAGTACTTTTTTAATTAAAGCCTTTGAAATTCTATAATAGTTTTACGACACGAAATTAAACCTCTCCGCGAGCCTTTCGAAGAGGCTTTTTAATCAGCGAAAGTTGAACAGGAAACTCGAGTACTCGCGACAGTGGAAATATTTATGTATTAATCTGTACAAGTCGGTGGTTCGCAGAAAACAGCCTTGGTACAAACTTGCTCAAAAATATTTCTCTCCCACTCGTACGCTTCTCAGCCGGAGAAAGAAAAGATTTACTGAGGTGCTTTACCTGAAGAATTCAAATACCAAATCGTCAAGGTGACGTAAAGAAACCTTCTGATCAGGTTTGCTTAGTTTCGTCAGTGAAAGATCGTGGACCAGGCCAGAAACTAGAAAACTTTAGCCAAGAAGACAGGTTCAAAGGGAGAGCGAAAGAAGAAACTAGTTCTCAGAAATTTCAGGTCGGCATTTCTGAAGTCTGAAGAGATTTGCCAAACAGAGAGACTCATCCAGAGATTTCGCGATCCCTCGAAATAGTACTAGCTAAAGGAGTGTGCGAATATCAACTCCAATTGTTCTGCTCTCATAAAAAAATATTGACTTTATTTCAAAGTGCATTTGTCTTCATAACCACCAGTAAGATAGAGAACAAAAGGAACTGACAAAAAAACGCCGGGAAGAAAGTGCTTTTGTAATTTTTGATTTGCTGCCAAGTTGTCTCAGACAATCGACCGCATTTTTGAGTTTGTTAGCCGGACTTTGACCGCCTTGCGATTTCGTCAACATGAGACGCAGACCAATACGTAAGATATAGCTTTTTTTATTTTAATTCTCTTTTATTATTTTTTCTCTCCATGAATCAACTGCACTCCTAACACCTTCCTTCCATTCTACTAACAATGGGAAAATATACATGTATATATAGTAAATGTAAATGTTATTATTAACACGCATCGTTAATTAAGTTGTGTTGTTTGTAAGTCGTTGTATTAAGTCTTGCTTGCTTTCGACATTTAAAAGCGACATTCAGAGCATTTATTCTTCAATAGTACTAAGCATTATTTTGCAATAACAAAAGCGTTTTCCACCTGGGTCCCACCGATTTGTTGTCTAAGGTTAAGATTGCTGCAGTGACCACGACAATGGCAAATACTTGCCTAGAACTAATTGTAAATTTTAATGAGGGTACTATTGTGGTTTTTCATTGCTTTATCGTATTAACATGTTAATGGATAGAGTTAATGAACTCATAATTGCATTGATCGCTCGATAATGATGGAATCCCTTCAATCAGCCCGATGTGAACTATCCGATGACATTCCCCAAACCAAAGGCTTTGGACAGATGAAAGTTACTCCTATTGTTGCAAACATTACTACTTTCACATTACTCTGTATGATCGACTACGATGAGTAATCTATGAAAACAAACCAAACAATATTCGAAGATCCGAATCGATATGAAGCCGATATGACTCATGGCCACCACCAGAGCTGATCTCCTGCCAGCGTGGCTCGAGTTCCAACACAATCGCCCGTTATCAGCACGAGTCGAAAAGAAAACAAACAACTCGAGCCACCAATGATTCTATTCCGGCTAAGTAAAACAATCACCCCAATCTCAATCTCAATCGGTTGTCGATTTTTTACTCGAAGCTCCGTGAAGTGTCGCGTGGTGCCAGAAAGTGGGTCCTCTCGAGGCCCTCGATCGGGTGGCATCGCGTTGCATTTCTGCGGGCATCAGTTGGGTTGTGTTGTCATTCAAGACGAAACTCGTGCAGTAGCGTCTGCTCCCCCAGCCGTCGTCGGACATGTGATCCATTTACGTCAGCTCCCTCGCTGCAATGGCCCGAAATCGGCGCGGTTGCAAAGTATCCGGTGTCCAGCGACTCTACTTTGTCACGGGCACTGAGATAAGATTTTTGTTTATTATTCATTGATCGATACCGAGCATGGAGTAGTTTTTCAAAAAATTATTGGCTCGTGCTGTGGACCCATTAAATATGGAATATTCAGACAAATTGTTATGGATATATATTCAGCACCGTGTTCAATACACAAGCCGATATATCAATAGTTAATTGCCGCTGTCATCCACATGTCCAAAACAGTTCGGAAACTGGGCTAAGAAGTTTCTCATGTCATTGATCTAGACGGTGTTTCCCCTGGGGTACTTTCCACTCCTTGAGAAATAAATACATACGTAAAATGAGGAAAATAAACAAAACGCAATCGAAAGTTTCATCGGTCAGATATGAAGATAGCACGATGAGATTGACTATGCGTCAATGGCTTGTTGTGTCCAAAGGAAAACGACAAGGAGTATTGCGAGTTCTGAGTTCGACGGCGTTGGCTCACTTAACAAAACAAAGCCAACGATTGCTTAATCTGCAATCGACATGTTCGAGTTAACTCGATATCTAGACCCAGAAAGAATAATACGCCGTCTAACTCGATCGTGTAAATAAGCTATGGGGAAAACCTTAATTGCCATAGTGCAAATCATGAATGCATTTCAACGCTGCCTGCGAATCTAAATAAAGCACCACATTTCAATTTGAGCTTAAAAATAGTCCGACTCAATTCCACAACTAATGCTATTCATGTCTGTATCTGCACCCGATGCTGAGTATGTGTGTGTGTGTGTGTGTGTGTAGCCAGTCGGTCCACTCTCCGACCAGATCAGTGTTGGTTTCTCTCGCTGTTACGAGTTCACTGTCAAGGCGTTGAATTGTGATCTCCGTTCCACGAGTCGTTCTGTCTGGCGCTGTGGCGGGAGGAAAACCACATTGTGGTGTGCCGAATGTAACCGGTTTCCGAGCATAGATATTGTTGCTTTGGTGAGCGGATCAAAACGATTTTTATGGATTACTCCTGCCAAATGGGAAAATTCAATGAAACTTTATGGGCATCAAGAGTTAAATTAGACCCGGAATCTCCGAATGATCCGACTACCGACTACTCCGAGGTGCACATTTCGACATCTCTAAGCGGTGAGTGATTTAATTGACCTGCATTCGCCGTGTGGGACGCTGAAATTCGCGTGGCATTCACCATCGCGTTACACACTGAACAAAATTATTAGGTCCATTCTTTGCGACCATGGAACGGTAATTTCAAATTATGGAAAAGTTACACGATGAAGGTAAAGGTGTGCGGTTACCGATTATCGCCCAGCCAATGCTTGGACTGGGTTGTCCCAGTTTAAGGGGGCTCGTTGTCTGGGTGTAGGGTAGATGTGTGAAATCCGGAGCGCAGCGCCGTGACGTAAGGCAGAGTAACGTGAACTGCATCATTTGTGCGGTTGCCGCCGACGAACCTAATGAAGTGTGCGCCAGCGATGGAAACGTATCTTCCGACAACGACGACGAATGCTTTTGTTCAGGAGCAAAGAAACCCGATTGAAACGTATTCGAAAAAAGCCATTAAATCGGTGTGGCGCGATAGGAGCGCAGAGAGACGACGATAGACAGAGAGGAGTGCAGCTCTTCGTAAGCTCTCCTCGCCACGCGAGCCAATTTCGGTAACCGCTCAGCTGTCCGTCTGTCCAAGACGAGCTTCGGATAAATTTGAAACCTGAATGTTTTGCCAACGAAATGGAAAGATCTGCTTTGAACAGAACGTTCAATGAAAATGAAACAATTCGTTGACAAACATTGAAACAAATGCGACACAATCTAAATATTTGAACATCTGACATTTGGTTTACGAATTCAGAGTTCCGGAGAATAGTTTAGTTTAGTTTGCCTCGCCTTCGCCATTGCCATCGCCATCGTCGTGAAAGTGCCCAGCAATTTCGCTCGCCGCCCGGGCCAACCATCGGTCGGTCGTCGGCTGTTCGTTCGTTACTGACTCAATCGCCTTAGAATTTTGCAATGTAAAAAATAATAAATATATAGTAATGTAATGGGGAAAAGTAAAATGTGAAAAAACGAAATAGTACCATAATTGCGGGACGACGCAAAGTCGTGAAAAACGCAAACGTGTGCTGAGCTCGCGGCGAGAAAAGTTCAACGGTTTATTTTATTTTTAAATTGGATACAAAATTCATCTACAACTTGTGTAACTCTGGAAAGTTAAAGTTCCTTCCAACAACATCAATCAGTCAATGTCCCTCAGCAGTCAGGCGCGTGTGTGTTTTGTGGAAGTCTGAAGATTCGCTAAATTCCTGTCGGAGGCTGATGGAGACACATCCGAAAAATCCCTTGCCAAATGAGTTCGATTGTAAAGTGCGAGTATTTGTTTTTGGCCAGCAGATCGACGCGAGGGTATTCGCCTCTGCAGTCCAGCGATGAAGGTAAATCTACTCGTCATCACTTTGAATTTACTCCGCACAGTGGGCTCGATGGCGGTTGTGCACACGGGTGTGTGGTGCACGTCACGTTTCCCAAAGCCCTGTCTCGGGTCCAGGCAGCACATACTACTAATCGCTCCCGCTGATGCCGCTCCGGAATTACGTGCATTCACATAGTAACACTAATTAAATTGAAGTTAATATCATCATTTGCAATTAAGTTAAGGTATTGATAATAATAATTATACATTCTACGTTAGCAATAAGTCAATTAGGTCTGGAGGCGATGAATCCTAAATATGAATATTCATTCATTAAATATTAAGTATTTATATTAAGTATATAAAGAAAAAAGGTCCTGAGCGGATTCAGAGAATTTTGAGCAACTAATTCTATTCCTATTCTGCCTTGTGTTCGAGCACGATACTCTTCCCATTGTCTCATTGTTATCACATGATCATAAATTTTATAAATGTCAATTATTTTCATTACCGTTGCTTATCAGCTGGAGAAATTGTTCGTCAAACAATCCCGAAGCTGTTTACAAATAACATGGCTTATTACGAAGTTAATGGAATAATTGTGACATTAATCGGCTTGTTTGTTCGCCTTTCTTTCTCTTTCCCTCTCTCTCTCTCTCACTCGCTCTGTGTGAATTTTTGGCTTTAGTCATTCCATTTTTTGGTTTACTAAAGTCCGCCGCCGTTTACGACGAAATGGTTGGAATAAAACAATCAGACAGGGATTTCTTCCGGTCGTCCAATAAACCAGGCCAGTTTCGTTCACCACAAACACGATCAGCGTCAGTTGGGTCGAAGCAGACCACGAACTCTCCTACATTAACTGATTTTTAGATAGAGTGTAAATATGTCGTCTACCTAAGAGTTGGGAGAGGTCTGGGACCCATATTCCTGAGGACCAGAGGCTATTTAATTGTCCTTCGATGGCAAGATATCGGAGTTCGCTGAGTCGTCTGACAACATACATATTTATCCAATCGAATTGAGTGTAGCGTGCAAATTCAAGAAATAACTGCTGAATGAGTAAAATTTTATGAAATATAATTATTGTTATTGTTTTAATTGTGAACATATTTCGCAATCCAGAAAAAAACACCTCAATGCCGATAAAGAGTTAACAATCGTGAGTTACTAATTGAGGGTTAACAGCGCATTTAAACTTAAGGTTGGCCGGAGTCACTGGCTGGAAGTCAATAAACGTTATCATGGATAGACTTCTTCAGGATGTACAATACAGGGCATATTTTGCTCTTGAAACTGGCGGAAATCCAGACAATTTCCACTTCTTCGGTCACCTACTGGATTAAGAGATATTGAGATGTTTGCTTAAATTAGCAAGTCACGACAAATGAATAGAAAATTTTAGGCCATCTACAGAATTGTTTGCGTCACCCTGTATTTAGAAAAACTGAACCATGATTGATATCAATTTCTAAGAAATAAAAGATTATGATCCGTAATAAAATCTAGGTATATGGGGCGTGCGATCCAAATCCTAATAATTTATTTTTGAACGGAAATCGCAGCCGTGTGGTAGTTATATTTTTATTACGTCTTTTCACCCATTGATTCCAAACTTCTATCACACAATAATGTTTTATCGGTTAGTGGCACGATTCTTCCACCCGTCAATGGGCCCAATTGAGAAATATGGGGATTGAAGGTTTTGTATTGGTCGTAGGAGAGTTTCGGTTTATCTATCGATATGAGATCTCAAAACAGAGCTAAATCCATTTTCGCAAGTTCGGTTCACGGTGCGATTGCATCAAGTTATCGCGAAAATAGAACTCTTGGGCTGAATGAGTCACCGCGGCCAATGGTCTTCGATCTGGCAATGAAATCACCAAGTTAGGAATTTTTACTTTCTAATTAAAAGTAATCTCAAGAGGTTTTCATTTTTCTGATCGGCGCAGAGCATTACAGACCACTCATAGACATGGAGGAGGCTTTTTTGTTCCCGCACAATAGCAACATTCGATTTCGATAAGATACCGTGTTTTGAGTTTTTTGTTTTCAATTCATTCAAAAAAGTTGCGTTCGAATTATTTCTGTCGGTGATCCCGAATTGTAATTAATAAAACCTTTCCATTGGCAGTATTTTCGTTCTTGAGATCTGAGATAAGAGGCCAAAGGACTAGACTAGAATTCGCCCGAGGAACGATAGTTTAGACAACAATCGATGGTCAATTTTATTTATTACAAAAACCTGCTTCCGTGACACTTGTGTTTTTATTTTGGCGATATGGTGCTTATCGGATCTACGTGATGATCGTGTTTGCGATAAACTTGACAAATAATGAAAAATAATAGCAATATTAAGGCAATAAAATATTATATAATCAGAGACCCCCTGCCGCACGCCACGAAGCTCTTGGGCAGAATTTATAAGAGTACAAAGTTGATGACAAAAATCAAAACACATACACAATAAATGAATTAAGTAAATAGCCATTTGCGTCAACGGCAGTCTTCGCCACTGTCCGTTATCGGACAGTACTTTCCATTGACCAGACCCTAGATCCAAGATCGGACTTGACGTTGACGATTGGAGGCGCACTTGACTGATGGCTAATTGAATGTCACAGACATCGATTCGATTCGGTTTGATTTTATGATGTGATTTATCGACAAACGAAGCCAAAACCCCACAATTGGAGTGGATCCAATTGAAGAGAGAAATAAAAGAAAAACAAACGATAACGATGCGCGATCTGATAAATCAACCAGTTCGGATGATCAGCACGTGACACTCCACTGCACAATCGACTGAAACTGGCTTCGATGAACCAATGAATCTACGGAGAATAACTTTCAATATGTGATCACAGTTATAGGGTTCTGAATTCGAAAACGAAATGAAAAAAATGAAAATGGGAAATCCGTAAAAAGCGAGTTTTCATTTTTATTTCTCAAGAAGCTTCACCCGAGAGCGGCTTCCAGGAAGCCCACCGCTTATTGTTTCCCTACCCACAAGCGACTACTACCAAAGGCTATTGATCTTCCATGGAATGGATGATAACAGTAAGCCAAGGTCGGAACAATAGTTGTGGAGTGAAAAACCCCCTCCAGTTCCAGAATGAGTTGAACAGAAGATGTACATATTCAGCTCAAGGGAAATAAGTTTTTCCGCGGTATTTTTCAATTCATAGTATTAATTGGGTTTTTTGTTCTTGGGACGATTTGTGAAACAGTTGTGTACTTCCGCAGACTACATGGCCACAGGTGTTGCTTCTGCTGTTGTTGCTGTTTTCATCCAGCGATACATAAACACCATGTGAATATTAAGAGCCCGGCGTCGGAGGAGACCGACGGACGGCATGAAACCCATCAATCAGACGCCAGTGGGGATTCACACTTGCGCACACTTCTGCGGCTTGGCTAATTGCCAGTAGTAATTGTATTGTTGGGGCATGTAAAAAGCCTGAAGTGACAAACAAAAAAACACTTGCAGCTTGCATTTGACGTATGAGAGATAGGTATGCAACGACTAGTAGTTTAAGTTGAGTGAAATTAAAAAGCTAGAGCGAAAAATAACTCTCCAGTCGTTCATTCTCCGCCTTCTCTTTATTGTTCTCGTTTCTGTGGCTTTGACATGTTGTTATTGATGTTTAGTTATTGTTGTTGTTGCTTCCGTGTAGTCATTTCACATTCTACATGAGTTCTCTCGCAATAAGGAAGTAAATTATTCGCACGTAAATCGAAGTGATTGAATGGCGATGCCACGCCCCTTTATCTGATCTAGGGTGATTTTCTACACAATTTGTTTCGATTAAAACGTCAATCGATCCAATCGTTATTATATTGATATCACGTGACTGGAGACACGACTTCAAGTTGATTATTTTTGGGATTTTTACAATATAGATTTTGCGAATTAGTGTGAATCCCACTCGATGTTATCGTCGGCTTTCGAAATTTCCAAAGTGATGATCTTTCACGCAGATTTTCTCACTTCGTCGAGGGATTCCCCTTTTACCTGTTGTTTAATTTTTTGTATACGTTTATTTGCATATGTTGAATATGGTTTTGTCCGATTTTTACTGAACTCGGAAAATGGTTTTCAATCTTCAATTGAGTGGAAATAACGACGAATCGCTCAAAGATTTCAAAGATGGAGAAAATTTCTTCGTTTGCACGTGGGAATTTCCAATCGGAACCAATTTGATTTTTCTCCGTCCACCAGCAACTTCAAGGAGAAAATACGATCAGAAAATAACTGGAAAAATTCGATTAAAAATATCGTAAAATACTCTCTCCATCGACCAGTGTGTGTGAACATTGTTCAGGTTTTTCGTTGGCACGACAAAACAACTATTTGCTCCCTCCGTTGAAACCCCACCTTCTAAGAATGCCCCACCACCCGAGAGGAGAGGTGGCATGTGCAGCGCGATTGCCCGCATTATCGTGACACCTGTCGTCAACCCGTAGCTGGGATAGCCGGGGAGGTGGATGGAGGGTGTTGGTCGGCAGTCATTGGGCAAAAACAATTGCAAAACTCAGTGGAATGAAACAAACCCCCACCCGCCACTTGTTAAACCTTATCGATATCGTGCACCACCCTCTCCACCATCTCACTCGTTTCATCTCTTGTCGGTCACATTATTCGACAGTCACGGACTGGACGCGATTGACGCAGACGCAGAGTGGTCGCGGAGCAGGGATCTGGGATCCGGGGAATGGAAATGGTAGTGATTACTTGATAAAACATTGTACTTGTACTTACACAAGTACAAAATATAGCTGCTCTATCAATTTGCAAATTTTTAAAACTTTTTAATTGAATTCTCAAAATCGTAGCATATTTACTACGATTGTAGCGACAGTGAACGCTGACGAGGAACGTTTAATTAACGTTTAAATGAATCGGAAATCACAGACGACCGACGCACGACGACGACGCGATCGATCGATCGATCAGCTGGAGCGACGAAGCAAGCGCTCCGAAGCCATCGAATCATAAAACAATACGAGGCGATGTGGTGTGGTGTGGGAGCTCCGCTCTTTCTCTTTCGTGCTCGCTCATCGAGCGACGAGTCTCTCGCGCCGGTGGCCGCTGCTCCCCGACGAGCTTCGGAGAGCCGCCACCGTGCGCTGGGTGGCGGCGGGATCTGGAGTCGCCGCCAGCCGACTTCCATTCATTCATCGCTTTATCGCCGTGCGATCTGGCCGGCCAGTCGAAGAGCGAGCGAGCGATATCGCGTAATCGCTCCCCGCGCCGCGCACGGGTTGATTTCGATTTCGAGTCGGATTTGTGCGGATCGGATTGTGAGGTGTGCGATGCGATGTGGGCCTGTGAGTGTGTGTGTCCGGGTGCCTCTTATAATACCAAGCGCCTGACGCCTCTGGACACTCAGTTGACGAGACCCCGGCGCGCGGTTAAGACGGACAGCGAAGGTTTTCGTTAACCAAGTATAAAATAAATGCTCGACACAAGTCGTCGTCTTTTGTCTCAAAATTTCGCGTTACAGGCGAAAAGTTGTTGAAAATCGAGAAAATCCAGAAGTCGAAGTCGATTCAAAATCAGTCGAAAGACATTTGTGAATTTTTAATTCGTTGACGAAACCAATAAAATTAAAAACCTGGTTCGACTATTGACGCATTTCCCTCGCAAATGTTCAAAATAAAATAATAAAAAATTGAAAAAGGTGCTGATGTTGGAAAATTTTCCAAAAAGTAAGAAAACACGAATCCATACGTATTTTGCAACTCCGTCGTTTAAATTGGTTTATAAAATAAATAAGAAATACGTTTTCAACGAAGTCGGTCCGAAGTGTGTGAACAAAATAAAAACGAGTGGCGCATTTTACAAATATTTACTACACCAAGAGGTTTAACCTTAAGAAGCCAACAAAGCAAGAAATGAAGCTCACCAATAAAATATGCATTCATTTTGTGTTCATGGACATTTCCAATCAAGTTTTAATTGTTCGCATAAAAAAAAAAGCGAAACAAATGTAAAAAATCATATTTTTCTGGTAACTTCAAGTTTGTTTGAGTTATGCGCTGGTGCTCCGCCTCACGGTGATAACAACAACAAAAACAATGACAATGAGCAGCACAAATTTACACGAAGCCACATTTACACGAAGGCTTCAAATGCAAGAAATCTTGAGAAACGTCAAAAACAAAATGAGTAATTATTTATTCGAAATTGCGTGCGGTAGCCAACATCATAATTATGTACCTAGAAGGTATCCACACACTCACACACCTGCACACGGACGGTCTTCTGAGTATCGATGTCTACGCACGGACAGACAGGCAGGCAGACAGACGGCTGACTGACGGAACAGCTGACGATCGAGAGAGTGCATTCATTGATTCACGACGACTCGCTCAGACACTGCGTCGCGTGCGTGTGTGCGACGTCTGGCGAGCTTCGCTTGCGCTCACCTCACTCCAATACACACAGGCAGGCGGTTGGTCAGTCGGTCGACCGGTCTGTCGGCGCCCCACGTGCGACTGATGACACACATTCGCCTGCAGCCGACTGGGATTCGCTTCTTCCCCTCTGTTTCTGCTGCTGCTGCTGCTGCTGCTGCGTTCGGTCTCCACGGCGTCCACCAAAGAGCTCGCTTCTGCTTTGCATGTTCCCGTCGCGGTCAGGACGAACGGCAGGTGTTTTCCACCACTTGATTCCGAAATAGATTCCACACATCGTGGCCTACTTCCCAGTTCTCTACTATCAGCTTTGAAGGTCTCGAATTCACCTCATTCGTCGTTGATTAAATCTTCTAAAATCTCCATAATCGAGTAGAAATTCTCAGAATTCTCCGCCTGCGAATTAGAAGACAAACTTCTTTTCGCAAAAATAAGAGAATTTCGACACCAGTTTCTTGCCAAATTTATACACATTATTAAAACAGCTTAATGGAAAATTTTGGGTTTTATTTTTGTGACTCTCTAGAAATTGCAAAATTAAATGATTAATTGTGCTGGAACAGCCACAGAAAAACCACCATACTAAAAACGTTGGGGGCATAAGAAAAAAATGAAATAATTGACATGGGAGAAACTTCAGTCGAGGTGATTCAATCAATTTTCCATAATGACGTACATACATCAATTGGACAGCAACAAAGCCATGTTCAGTTTTTTCAGTTTATCTTTTATCAATGCTTTACCGAAAAAATGGTGCCGTTTAGATTAACGCAGGACCAATCAGCTGCCGCGACGCCAACGCCAGCAGCGACATCTGCGTCAGAAGCAAACGACGCCAATTAATCTGAGCCGTTGTTGTTGTCCCCTCTCCTCCACTCCACTCCTTTTCAGCCTTGACCTCTTCCACATATCGTTGACAAAAATTATCACCTCTTTGTCGAGGAAAAAACCGATATGAATTGAGTGGTTGACAAGTTCATTTATTAATTTAAATTTAGCTCATTCGATCGTAAACATCGTCCAGATGCAAATGTATGTAAATGCGATGGGTGTAAAATATTCCAAAAATCTTGTCCATCTCTATTTTACGTTATTCGTTACTTGACAATTGACAACAAATTTTTTAAATAAACAGATCTTCTGCGTTCAGTTGGACTAGGAAAGTTTTTCGTTTTTTCCAACAAGATCACCGCGATCTTTGTCACAGAGCTGTTGTGTAAATATTGATACGCATTTCATGTTTGATATCCGTCTCCAGTAAATGGCTGAAACAGTCCGATGATTGGAAGAAGGTGTTTCACCAACTGTCAACACTTCTTGGCCGAGAAGTGTAGTGTTTTTGAACCTGCGGAACATTTCCAATCGAAATCGGTGTATTTTTTATTCGATCAAATCATTTCTGCTATCGCGACACGGAAAGTTTAGACTCGAAGGAGATCCGTTCGATGGGATTACCCAATTTGTCGAATTATTGTTTTTATTGTTCTACTCACTAATCTTATCTGAACTTCAGAAGGTTTGGGAATCTGGAATACGTCATATCTCATATGGTTCAAGTTGTTCGGCCTCTAAGGCTTCGATTCGACTGGAAACTGACGTTGCATTAGGCAAATTGTCAAATTACACTGGAAAAAAATACTATCAACGCACATTGTGAGGAAGGATATTGCAAAGAACGAACTAGGGAATTCACAATTGCGTTTATTTTTAGTGCACTACCTTAGCACGAATGTATATTTGTACTGCAATTAAAAATCCCGACAATGGCGTTTGATTTAAATTATCTCTTATTTGTCCTCTTGACTCTATTTATTTAGTGTCAACAAAGTTTTACCTTCAATAATCGATCGGCGATAAGACTCTTTCGAGGGCTATGTAAAAGGCCGCGAAGGGTTTTCCACCGGCGCTGGGGCCTCAGGTTCGTTTAAATTAGTCCGGGGAAAGCTTGCCGTCAAAGGAAATGCAACAAGTCAATAAATGCCTTACTGAATAATTTAGTTCCTGAATATTTTTAATTGTTTTCGAAATTCCAGCCACATTCCTATTTGAAGAAAATGTAGATAATGCAATGGAACTTAATTTAGCGCTAATTTCTTTCATCCGCCAATGGGATGGTGCCAAATCGACGACCGCAACAGAATATGAAGCAATATAATTTCAAGTTCAGTGTTACGCTCAACCGCCACGGGTCCTTCAATTGATTTCCTCCTCTTTAGCCGCTTCCTCTTCGACTTTATTTTTACCTTAATTAGGTATTTGCGTCGCATTTCCCATCGATCGCTGCCACGTTTTCGCCGCTCTCGAACGTATTCGCTGCGTGCCTCCAATTAGTCGGCGGTTTTGTTTTGATCGCGATTGCATTTGTGTTCCCGGGCTCTCTTTCATTCTCTCCTTCCAAGCGATTTCCATGCAAGCGGTGCGTCACGGCGCACGTGCCTCCGCGCGCTTCGGATTCCATCGAATGTTTCCCAGAGCAACGGCTTCTGTCAGTTCCGTCCGATCCGATCCGACCCGAGCCGATTCAATCCGCGAAGACCTTCCAAGGTCAGCCCCTCCCTGTCGTCCGCCCGCTCGCCTCCCCCCACTCAGATGCAGAACTTTTGTATCCTATGTTTGATCGCTAACCATTCTCAATTGCTTCTATTCGGGTTTTTTACTATTGTTCACTCCGTTGTATTTGTTCATTTTCGGTTTTGTTTATTCATTATTGTTGCTACTTAATTACATTTATTGGCTCAGCTGCCAACGGAAGGAAACTGAACTGAACACAAAAACAAACTGAACGGTATGCAATAAACAAACACTCAGAAAAGAAAAAAAACTGCAAAAATAGTTAACCATTAGAATTTTATTACTACAAATGAAATAAGGTTCTATATAACTATAACTTTATGACATATGATTATAACATTAAATTACATAAAGATATAATTACAAGACCTTCATTTCTTATAGCAAAATTCTTTCAGTGCATAATTTATATAATTGTTCTCTTACGTGTTCATGAAAAAGTTCCTAATGTTTTAAAGAAAAGAAAAAACTGCAAAAATTGTTACACATTTTATTACAACAAATGAAATAAAGTTCTATATAACTATAACTTTATGACATATAATTATAACATTAAATTACATAGAGATCTAATTACAAGACCTTCATTGCGAAACGGTTCGATATAATTATATATGTTTTTTAAATATATAATAAAAAATTCTTTCAGTGCATAACTTCAAATTGTTCTCTATCGCTTTTATGCAAAATTTTTGATTTTTTAAAATTACTTTTGCAACGTGGACTTACGTAATTTAGCCGAAACCAATGGAATTTTCCAAAATTCTCACATCTCAATCGGTTGCATCAAAATACGATTCGCGATCGAAAAGGCCGTTTTCGTTGTTTCCTCTCGAACTTGTTGCTCTAGGTTCTTCTTTACTAGCGAAATGGTATGAAACCAGTTCTACTTCCCCTCCTCACTCTTCAATGGGTTCTTCACCTCTCAATCGATCGGTAGTATTTTGTTTTGAATTTTAAATTAATTTTTTTCATCATATGTATTTTTAGTTTCTTGCCTTTATTTCACCTATTTCCAATTTATGTTCGAATATTTGGTCTTAGTTCTAAGATCTTACTGAATATGAAATTATAAGAATAGTTGTTGTCTCACTGGAAACATTGATCACCCATTAGGAACTTTTGTACTTCTTTGATAGCCAAAGTAATTCATTATTTTTGAAGTCATATTAAACTGTATGATATTGAAGAGATTTGGTGACAATTTCATTTAATCTGTACTTGGGTATAAACTGAAGAATTTTTGACTGTGTAGACGATATACTCAACATTTCTTGCAAATTACATAAAATGATTTTTGTTGTATGATTTATTTAATTATTTGTTAAAAAACTTCGAGCTACTCGTCCGAAAACGATAGAATTGCAAAAATATACGAAAACCGGTTGGCGACGTCCAAACCAGAACCTTAACCCATTTTTGCAAGGAAGAAACCTAACTTTCCCCCTCCAATTTTTTCTTCTTGGTTTACTTTTGCAGCCATCTCAACGGTCCGGTGACTAAAGCCAAAAACAAAACAAAGCTTAGGAATAAATTAAAACCCGTCAACACAAACCCACACACCAAAATAAAAATTTAAAAATGTAAACGAATCAAACAATAACAAAAATACTTAAAAGCTAAACAAAAATACCATTAAGTTGAAATTAAATTCTGTATTATTTACTTGAGTAGTAATTGGAAGTTGTGTGATATTAGGTTCTGATATAGAGAAATGTAGAGCGCCATCTCGCTTACTCCTCTGTTTGCTCAAAGTTCAAAGAGGTTTTCTCATTAACTGTATTTTTATTTAGTGTAATTCCGTTGTTTGTTGATAGTTTTAATGTAAACGGTAATTTATTAAATTCAATTTTAGTAAACAAGTATTTTCGTCGCTCTGCTCAGAGCACACGCCATTAACCTCATTAGTTGTAGTTAATTTACATTCGAAAGCAATGCAAGTATCTAGTTAAACGAATTAAAATCCTATCGAATGATCACACAATAAACCAATTAGTAACCTAATAAACGAAAACAATTAATAACCTATACGAAAATTAAACAAATCAAAATGTCAAATCCACACAACCCCCAAGAACATCAACAACAAACGCCAGTTGAGACGTCGACCAACGAGAAAAACAATAACGACTTTTTCAAAATTCCACCATCCCCCAACGCAACCAAATCCGATGGGGATCACGCCCAGAACATTACTAGCCATAACATTAGTATTGATAACAATGACAGAAATAGCAATAGCAACGGCGGGTTGAATGTAAACACGCTCAATACGAATGACACCTCACCCTACACTGCTTACAATGGTGTCGTGCCCTCGTCACATGATTCCTACAACACACTCCAACCACAACAACTACAACATTCACCAGCACAGGATGACAAATACAAGTTGTATACTATATATGGAAATGGTGAGTTTTCCACAGCAACTTCTCTCATCCTCCAAGATATCCGAATCCTTTAAATAAGTAAATAAATAAATGTAATGGATCAGAAACTACGATCAAATTATTTTTCTAATATTAAACAAGAGAATAAATTATGTTACTTTAAGATTTATTTATGTTTCCTAAGTAATCTTTTGGGCATGTTTCTAATTTTTCTATATTTTAGTCTTATATACATTTTTTCCATCTTTTGCTCTACTCTTACTATTCTATCTTATCGAATTATTTTGGACCTATTTATTATGTAGCCTTACCCAAAACCGTCTTTACACATCTTTATTACAAAATAGCTATTGTATTCTCATATGTTTTATTCTGAGGTCATTTCCTTGAATCTCTTGTGTACGATTCATAGGGCTTGCTTTGAATTCCTATTCAAAATTCACAACCAAGGCTTTTTCGGTACTTTTTCTACATATTTTACTAAAAAACATTTTCAACAACATTAATTCTTTCACGTATCGCTTCATTTGAATATTACATTTTCGACATAATTCACGATCAATTTTTTAGCTATTATATGTTATATCTGTATTTTGTATTTGTTCTTCAAGTTCATAGAAATAAGATTTCGTAATTTAAGACAATTCACAACTTGTTCGTTGAACGAGCGTGAACTTCTCCTGTGAGGTCCTGAAAAACGATTGCAAGCGGCCCAGAGAACGATTTGTATCTTATAATCACCATTGTAGCTCATCACTGAAAGACACAATGCGATTAATCTCCATTAGATATACGAGTATTTTATAAATGCGGTTTGGGTATTACGGGGAAGTAATTAAATTAATCAAGTCCAGCAAAAACTGCTGAAACAAACCAAAATATATTATATCAGTGTTATTTTTACTCATTACAAGCATCATCCACTGTTTTTATATGTATTTGGCAAGCAAGATCAGTGCTTTTTAATGAAATGTTATTTGATTTAGATTTTTAACGATGCATGTTTTTGAAACTTAACGCATGGTTTTTGTTGAATCAAGGTCAACATTTGATAAAAAGTTGAGCAAACTCCATGTTTACTTTCTTGCCATTGTAATGCAAATATCTTTGCTAATTCACTAATAACACCTTTTCTAATCGATAGCAAAGTTGATGAAATCATATATTTTACAAAGAACTCTTTTGTTTTCTCCCACCAACAGACACCGACAATGACAAATTGTCCGGTCTCCCACATTCGCAAACCGGTTCACTAAGCTCAATCATCACGACGTCAGTAGCATCCTCTGAACCAGATCCGGGCGCGAGTGGAGGCGGGGGCGGTGGTGCGCCGGGTCACGATGCCACCAGCATTGCCGGAGTCCCCGGCAGTGTGGACGAGAAACTAGCGCTGAACCGTCCCGGCATCAAGCAGGAGAAGTGGTCGACGATATTGCTGCAGGTCTCGATCCCGTTCTTTTTGGCGGGCATCGGCACGATCGGAGCGGGCATCATCTTGGGACGAGTCGAGGTGAGTGTTCGTCCTTTCTCAGCTCCCCACCATTCAATCGTCATCACGAACGTAGTCGAAAGTAGTCTCAGTGTCATTACGAATTAGAGTTAGATTTCCCATTGAAGATACACATACGACGTGAGTGTCGTCAAAGCATTGAATGCGACTCTCGGATAGATGATGATGATAATAACAACTACAAAAGCACGCGAACATGAACTTTAAAATCACAAGCTGTGAAATTTCCCAGCGCGAAGATAGGTTGCCTTGATAGGCGATGGTGATAACAAAATAAATAGAATTAACGATAACCGCCAGACAGTAATCGCCGTGAAGATCCAATAAAATTCACGTTCACTGGGAGTGAAATAAATTCTGAATTGACTGTTTTATCAGAAGACAGCAGAAACTGTAGAAGTAGTGGTGCTACTATAACAACAACAACAACATTAACAACAACAACACCATAAAGTTACGCCATTACGAAGTATATAGAAAATTTCTATTGCTGCATTTGGCACGATAAGAAATTCGTCGAAGACAACACTTTGTTGCATATTGCAACTGTGAGCCCGTCTATATCTCTAGAAGAGGGCGTGGCAGATGTATTTACCATACCTATCCATGTGCATCGATAACTAAATTGACCAGTTCAACTTTTGAGCCAACTGTTCAGAACTTCGGGTTTTCTTCAGTCTTATCTATACACCTATATTTAATATAGTATGATATTTTATCGCTAAACAAACGTCAGTTGTCCAAAAAAAAAGAAAACATATTGAAACTTATTTGCATATAAATTTTTTGAAATTAGCCAAGCATCATCGAAGCGTACAAATTATTTATTTTCGCTGAAATCATACCTTACTTTTTCCACTGCCCGACACAACGGGCTCAAACAGAAACTCTCTGTTCTCAGTAACGACCACTGGCTGCGACGAACTCGCGGCCGGTATTGTTTATCGACATTTCAATAGAATTCTATTCATAAATAGTATATATCGGAGGTGTTTCATGAAGAAGTAAAATCTTTTCGACTTGTCTATAACGTATATAACCAATAGGACAAATGTTAATATGGCACTAAAGAAATCCCGGAAGTGTCCTTCGGCTGT